>JAOVYW010028344.1:0-36042 GCA_025775045.1 Hiodon tergisus
ATATACACACTCCAGGTCTGGCTTTCTTGGACAGAAAGCTAAAGGGAATTCCAAAGTAAATAATGACAAAAAATGTTGGGACTAGAATTTTTGAACAATTTCCTCAAAGCTTAGGGTTGTTGATTCCTGTCTTTGGTGCCATTGAACTGTCAATACATCCACAGTTTTTGCGAAGCACACATTGATAGGGTGTCTGTCTGTTCAATTACTTTTGGCTACTATCAAATTGATTTGGACTGAAAGGCATTAAGTGTATGATGTTTTACTTGGATATTCAATCAATGCTGACCCCAGGTCAAACAAAACAGACTTGGTGTTTTGCAAATTTTTAAATATAATCTTATAATCATTGGAAGCATTACGAGATGAGAAAAAGCTCACTAAGAATACCTTTTAATCGTCTGCTGCTGTTAGCACTCTGTATTAATTGGTATTTTAGCTGAATTAGCTGGCAGTGCCCTTTATAAATCAGTACTAGAGAGGACACGGATCCAGTAGTTAATGGGAGACACACATTGTTCCTTTAACAAATTGTTAAGTAAATCCTTGTGACAGTGCTTGTTTATGTGTCTGTGTATACCTGTGTCGGTGAGTGGAGTGGCTCTGGGCGGCAAGCCACTGAGAAACGGTTAACTGAAAGGGGAATGGTTTTTTTTTTCAACGACGGAATGGAGACGAGAGGGTGGATTACATTTGTGCACTGATGCCCTTCAGGCTGACTGCAGCCGCTGAAACCTGAGGGAGAGAGAAAGAGAGACAGAGAAAAAGATCTGAATTATTGGGACAGTAAACTTAAACAAATAAGGAATATGCACAATTCCACTCACGGCTGGGGGTCTTTGGCACATGATCGATGTAGAAACAACTCTTGCTTCTTTGAGGCAGAATATACATTTCTTCATTACAAAAGGCACTTCTGAATTGTCACTGTCTGCAGGTAAACCTACAGTGCATTCTTGGTAAAACGGAACAGTTAATAATGCTGAACTCCAGCCACAAAAGTAAATTCTGCAGCTTGTAGATAAACCAGTGTTATAAAAAGGCCCTTTTATATGTGGGTTTTTATTATTCCGAAAAGGGCATAGTGCGGAGTGTCTCTATATTTGGATGAGCTGCACTTATATATCTCCGACAATGGTAAATCAAATTGCACGTTGTGAATATTTAGGGAAAACCTGCAAAATATTTCACGTATTAATGAAATCTCCAAAAAGGTGAATTGTTTCCTGTTGACGGAGCAGCCTGGACACACAGTACGTGCTCAGCACGCCACGCGCGCACACTCTTCAGTGATCTATGATAATTTCTCTCTTTACAAACTCGTCAAGGCAAACCTCCCTGTCCGCACACACACACAGGGGGCCGAGTCACAAGCGGTGGATGTCATTACCACTCCACTGAAAGCCAACTCCATTAAAACGAGGATCCGCACAAATTCGGCTACCTTTTTCAATGTGTTCTGGCATCCATTCCAAAGTGGTTTTTTACACTGAATTCTAATGATTATTTCCTCATTTGGAATAATAAGTCATGCATGTAATGGCTTTTTATGCAGAGGCCAAAAGCCCTAGGAAGCATGGCTTGGTCCAACTTTCTGATGTACTGTTGGGTTGTCAGTATACCACCCATTTTAGGCTGCTTTCATGAAGATGATGCCACAGGTGTTGCCTCTTTTGAGGATTTAAAAGCAGCCCCCTATGTCCTCAGCTCTCCAAATTCCCTTGTTTACTCGCCTCAGCAACATCTCCAGACACTAATAACTTACTGATAGAGACAACCCTTAAAATCTGTAGACAGATCAGATATCATTTTTTTGCTGGAACTTATTTAGTAGGGCACCAGCATCAAGTAATTGAAAGAACTTCACATAGATAATGTCAGTCACTGCATTGTTTGATGTAAACAATCAAACAATGCACAAATGATGTGCCTGCCCTCTAAAGAGCCAGGTGAGTTCATTTTAGATTATATCCACACCCAACCCATCCATAAACATCTGTGATCAGTGATGATAAAGATGGAGAGCTTTCATTTTAAATTGGAGGGGGTGCAGTTCTTGATTTAGGCGGAATGTGAAATGAGCAACTCCTCCAGTGTATTGTCCATCTATCTGCCTGTGTCTGTTTACTGCCTACAGGGTGAGCTTCGATGACTGAAGTAAGGTGGCTCTGTTGGTTGAATGCAGTCAGTATTACTGTAGGTGCACCAGTGTGTGGTCTCTCGGGCTTGGTGATCCTCAAAGGGGACTACGTTGCAACTGGATCAGCCACACTCAGCTGGAGAAAGCAGTAACACCAGGCTGTGATTAGAGGCATGCAAGTGAGTTATCAATGTGTCATTTGACTAAATTAAGTTTAGAGGAAACACATCTGGTGAAATGGGAAGGAGGATGGCATTGATGAAGGGTAATCCAGCCTGTGGCATTTATTTATTTATTGGATTGAAGTGTGTAATGACCAGTGATGTGCCTCAATCTTACGTCACTCAATGTCGTAACGTTGAGTGTTTGTTTATTTAAGCAGGTTGTGCATGATTTTAAAGGGACATTCCACAATGATGATTGTCTGAAGCAAAGCATGGAGGTCTTTTATTCACCTTTCCAATCCATTTTAAAACAGCTGCGACAGCAGCTGAAGATGTGAAAAATCTCCAAAGAGAAACCACGTCGACATTATTGGTAATTCATATAAAATTCCCCATGGTGTTAAAGCTTTCTATCCATTTCAGAACATGCGGCTATATATCCCATTGATGTCAAGTAATACAAGGCATAAATCACTTTCAATGACTTGTGCTTTGTTATTATTATAATTATAACCATTATTATACTATTGTTGTCTATAATAACATTATACTGCTAATTGTGCATTTTTGTTCAGGTGATCGAAATGATCTGCACTCTCCTTTTAATCCCTTTCAAACCTCAAATTCATCTTGTCAAAACGTGTGCCACTCCCAGTGTAAATTCACTGACTGAGTCAGGTAACCTCCTGAAAGGAACATTTCATAGGTGGCGCGTCTCCTTACAAGAAACACACATGTCAGTAAAATTTTCAACAAAACCTCTGTCATGCTACGCTACAGAGAAAGCCCCCATAGAGAGTGAAAGCCATGTGTCCTTGTGCTAAAGAGATGGCGATGAAGGAGGGGAGGAGAGGTAGGTCACCACTTCTTCAATACAGCCTTGGCAAGTATGTAAAGGGCACCGAGGAGAAGTGATATTGGATTGTTTAGCATTTAGATATCTGCTATTTCAGATTGAGACGGACATGGGGACGGTGAGCGCATTTTCTGTACCAACACCTGATGACAGGGGGAAGACTTTTTTGATACAGGAGCTGCAGCTTGTCGTATTTTTGTCCACCCTGTAAAACACGAGTGTGTTGTCATATTCAATGCATATTATTTACCTCAGAATGATTCACTGGAACTTGTCCAAGTTCAATAGGGACAGGGAGAGGGAACGCAACGGCTGACGGCATTGGCTGGACCTGAATGCTAACGCTCTCATTTGGTTTGAATAACGGACAAACTGTCAGCATAAAGGGACTTGATTCACTGCATGACATAAAAAAAATGAAATTTTATCCTCTCAGTGGAGGTCCCAAAGAGACACTACAAGTGAGCTAAGGCAAAATATATATGAATGTAAAGGTTATTCTTCAAAAGCCTCAGTGTTTTTACAAAGTAAAACACTGTAGAGGTCACAAAGTAAAGGAAGCACTGCAAAGGAAGTGTGTGTGTGTGTGTGTATAGGCTCATCAAGTGTATAATTGTCTGTGTGTGTGTGTGTGTGTGTGTGTGTGTATGGCTCATCAAGTGTATAATTGTGTGTGTGTGTCTGTGTGTGTGTGTATGTATGGCTCATAAAGTGTATAATTGTGTGTGTGTGTGTGTGTGTGTGTGTGTATATGGCTCATCAAGTGTATAATTGTGTGTGTGTGTGTGTGTGTGTGCGTGCGTGTATGGCTCATCAAGTGTATAATTGTGTGTGTGTGTGTGTTAACACAGAGCATGGAGCATATTTGAAATTTAGATTGTTACTGTGCGATAATGAGTTAGTATGTCTAACAGTTATCCCATGTGCAATTGCGCACCAGTGAAAAACAAGGCATTACCTAATTAATTAATTGACATAATAATGTAGCACATTGAGTTAGAGCCCTGCTTGCAGACTGTATACTCTTCTGTCTAGGGTGGATAATTTCCCCCCCACATTAATACGGCTTTGCCATCATACTTGAAAGGCTGTTCAGGTTTTTTTTTTTTTGGGGGGGGGGGGGGTGGATAACATGGGAAGATGTCGGCTGTTTCGAACTGCTCGCGTTTCATTCTGTCTTGACCACAAATGCAAATTCTACTGGATAGAGGGACGCCTCCAGTGGCCTAGGCGTAAAGCTGGGTTTCGAGATAGGCGCATCTTCCTGGGGGTTGGGTTAATTGGCAGGAGGTTCTGCAGAAAGGGTACGGGGAAGCTCCGTAATGCTTGCACGCATTCGTATTCAGCCTATTTAACAGCACACCGCCCGCTCTTTATTCTACCTTAACCCGGCATTTACCATCAGTTTGGAAGACGCTTCTGTGCTCTATGCTGCGACTGGGCTCGATTCAGCCTTGCCTAAGAAGTTCTGGAATAGTTTGGGTGAATGAGAAACGCCTGGTTGGTGCGTATACCTGACAGGTTGGCTGCACGGTTTGTGTATTCCCCGCTTCACAGTATGTGCTGTTAGCATTTCCATGGCAGTGTGTAATGCCAGCCATAGAGAGTTTTGAAGAGTGAAGAAATGTTAAGCAGCTTACACATGCTATCAATTCAAAATGGACTATTAGGAGCAGTAAATTGTACTTTCTTTTCTCACTGAGCAGCCAGGAAGTTTAAGAGTCTAAAGGGCGTGTTCAGAATGTTCTTTTTTTTTTTTTTTTAATAATGTAGCGCAAAATATAACTGCTGCTCTCAGCTACTAGAAAATGAAAATTTAAATGAGTACATAAAAAGGTAGGAATGAATTAGTCACCAGTTGAATGAAATATTAAAATATGAATCTGCCGTGGAATTAGACCAGACTATGAGATTAGGGGGGTGTTACGGATCTGCTGACTGTGGTGACTCGTCCATGGGTGATGCTTGTATTGCACGCAGCCGCAGCGCTGGGCGGGACCGCCTCTGGGCAGGCCATGGGGGGGGAGAAGCTGTAGAATTTGTTCTCATGCTTCTTCTCACCGCCGTGTAAAAACGCTTGAGTGGGTCACGCAGACAAAGCCCGTCGGTGCGCGCGTCTGCGCGGGCCGCTCTGCCCCTGGGTCAGGCAGGCAGGAGGTGGGGGCTGAGGGGTAGGGAGGGAGCGCTGAGATGCTGCCTAGAGATTTAACTTAATTCGCCATCCTCGACAGAAAAGAAAATCACTTCTTCCAGGCCTAGGAGCCTGAGCAGTGGTGCAGAGAGCAAAACTACAATAAAGAAGAGGAGGAAAAATTAATTGAATCATTTTCAAAATGTAGAAAGAAGGATGGTTAATAAATTGCACTTGTGAAATGTTTAGATGATTGCTTTCACGTTTAACAACTTGGAATTCCCATGTAGAAAATATTGTTAATGAAAATTGGTCTACTAATTACCTAATCAATATAATTTTCTGTGAACCAAATGTTCATGATAATCCAGGGAGCAAGCGAAATGGCCAATTAGTTGATTAGATTGCTTGTGTATCAAATTAACTTCACGATTTGTAAGATCGCAGAAGTTATTTCATGATTTTAATTGTTACAAAATCCAGTTGGTAGAAAGATATATATTGAATTTATGTTATATTATATTACTTATGTATTGTAATGTATTGTAAGTAATTGCATATGATGTATGTTGGAAATCGTCATAGTTTGAAGAGAAGGAGCAAGTTATTTTAGTGTAACTTAACAAATGAAAATACAGTATGGAGTGTTGGATTGCATCATCTGCAACATATAATGTACGTTCATTGTGTTTAACATTACATTAAATACAGTGACAGAATAGTTTTGACTGCTCAATGGATCACTAAATCAATTGATTTCCGTCCCTGACACCTGAAGTATACCTGTGTTGTACACTCAACTTATTTTATTAAATATGTAGACCTACTGGGAAAAAATTTTAGAAACACTGTCTAGCTGTAAATTATTTATTTTAATATGCATAATAAAAACAGTGCATGCATAAAACAGTGTGAACTAGAAATAAATAATCTTTACTGCACAATTTTTTACTACAGAGAAGGAAAATCCGAATTATAACAAACAATCCTCAGTAATCATTTTTCATTTTCCTCCAAGTAGAGGTGCTTGCAGGTAATACTGGAAATAATTTCGCTAGGTGTCTTTGTGAAAGAAATATGGTACAGTCAGCCGCTCTAAAATCCAGCTTTTCATTGGTCGAGGACCGAGGCACAGGACAGAACTGCCAGTAGGGCTGCAGTAGGCATCAGCTTGATACTGAGGGAGGAAGGCGGGCATGCTTTTGTGGAATGCCAGGAGGCTTCCACCAATCAAAGAGAAATCTACCGTTTGTGTTCCAATCAGGGAAGCTGGAGACCCAGGTTAATTTCCAAGAACCCACCACTGGCACCATCAACCTCTTTAAGTTAAAGATGAGAAGGCCATTTTCTGTGGTTTTAGGTTGAGTAGAGATATTTAAAAATAATGGACTTTCATAATGGACTGTTCAAATGAGGATAAATAGCAACAATTCTGATTCTTCCAGATGACAGTTCAATTAAAATTACAAATGACAAGAATGAGCAGATAATTCTGCTTTAAGACAGTTCCTTACCCTCTGCAAATATTGCTTAGAGTTCAACACTCAGAAAGCTAGACAAAAACCTGCAGAACGCTGGGGAAATCAATAACCACTGCGCAAACATAACAGATTTCTGTTTTGTGATGTATCACAAACCTCAGAGGGAAAAGTTGTCTATAAAACGTTAACAACAAAAAAAACCCCACATCTTTCCTGGTCCCAGGTAATTCTGAAACTAACTACAGCCAAACAGCTTAGAAGTGTTCTCGTGTAGCACAACCCCCTAGTCTCCAACTTGTTTCAAGGTTGTTCAGCTTTAACAGACTGTCTTACTCTCAGTCACTGAGGCTCTAAAGTATTCTAAAACAACCTTTCAACACATGATGCTACTTGACCCCAGACAAGGTGTTCCATTCTACAATTCTAGGCTGGAACTCCTTGACCGCCATGAAAGAGACGCGTATACCAAGCAGAGGTTTTTTTTTTCTCTCTCCAATCTCGTCAACCATTCATCACAAGTGTCAACAAGACACGCTTTTGTTTACTGCAAAAGATCACTTTGAAAGGTGGCTTCCAAATCATGTTTCTTCCCACCTCTGCTACACCAGCGGGCGCAGCTCTCCCCCCTCTCTGGTGCCGAGCATCAAAAGTATTCAGTTGCCCCTTACTTCTTTTTATCGCAAGACGATTGGTCTGAGAAAAGCCTGACGATAATTCAGAGCACGTGTGCCAAAACTACCTTTGGATGTGATGTCTTTTGGATCTGTGACACATGTACATGGTGGATGATTAATTCCCCCTACACTCCATATATTGTCTCTTTGCTTGTATTTGTGGCAAATAGTGTTCTTGTGACCACAGAAGAGTATTGCATGTACACCATCAGATAAAAAATAAAACGTCCGAGAGAATACCTGCTTGAGGATAGATTACCAAGTTGTTACTTTAATCAGTTTATTCACAGACAAGGGAAGCATGAGGAATAAAAGCATATAGGCTCCTTTACACTGTAATTCAACGTGTGAAACTGATCTCTGTGTCAGTTAATAGAGATAGTAATAAGCGTCAAAATCACATAGAAAGTTATGTGGCCGTTTATGTCGTCATTTCTAATCTACGTTTCTTCACTATTTCGATGTTAAAGAGCAAACCAAAAATATGAAAACATAAGCATGCAGGAGGTAGCTCAGTAATATACTTACATGGATTTCAAGCTGTTCAGCTGTATATTTGTGAACCAACCTTGTCCCTGACTTTTCCGAAAGCTCCATACTTCAAAACAAAAAATAATTTCATAAATCCAATCAAAATGCTAATTGTATTGATTCGCAGTGCAACATTCAGTAAAGCTTCTACTGAAAAATAATTCAAAGAAAGCAAAGATCAATACAAGGAAAGCAATATGACACAATAAAATTAAAGTGTCATCAATTTCCATTGAACATTCCAAATTGTATCTTTTCTTACATGCATCATAGTTCCAGACTCTGCTGGGGGATAAATCCCTTTTTTTTCTTTTGCCCATAGATGGGTTGCTAACTTTACCCAGACTTCCAATTGTTCCAGTGGAGTGTGGTGCTGCCCTTCCCACAGGTAAACCACTGTGGTAGAGACATCAGAATGGCATGGGCCTTTTCGCTGACTGCTACGTCAATACTGTCAGACAATCATTTGTTCAGGAGAAGCTTCTTAGGAGCTTTAGACCCCTGGAGAGGTACTCAATTTGAGAGATCACAAAGCAATAACAAGAACAGAGGCCTTGCATGGATCCACGGGCACATCGCAGAACCTATCAACAGAAAACCTCACAGAACGCCGGGTTCCCAATAGGTGTGCGCTGGGTATTTATTAAATGCTGTCAGAAATGTGGTTGCTTCTCCGAGCAAAATATGAACACCTGAAATACCTGAAATATCCAGCAAGGGAGAACTAAACCAAAACACAGCTACACTGCAATCAGAAAGAAATAATCAAGAAGGTTTCTGTGAGCACAGTATTATTTTAAATTCCTAAAACCATTCAATTTGAACATTCCGACTGCAGAAGTGGAAATGGCAACTTCTGAAATCAGGTTGAATCTTATTAATGCAAATGTACACATTTCACAACTACCCTTGGTATCTCTTTTGTCAAACCATCATCAGAAAGCTACTTTCTTTCGGTTCACTATATACGTGCATGTTGCATTTATTATACATGATATAAGGAGCAGCCGAAAGACAAACATTCCTGTAATTATTATGTTACCAATTTAAGAGGCAAATACTATATCAAATATACTGGATCAAATTCTAAATACTTTGAAATCAAAACTCTGGATCCCACTAATCTCGCTTTTCATAACTGTATTCAAAGGAGTGTTCAAGGAGTTTTTTTTTTGGTTTTGTTTGGAGAGCAGTGTGAACATCAGAGTTTAATTGGCCGACTAAGTGAACCAAAACAAACTGAACCGAGTTTGGCTCTCTTAAAAAACGTGAATATGAACACTGTCTCGAGTCTTTTACTAACAAGAAACGAACTACAATAATTCATGCAACCGGAAATTAATACATCTAGAAAATACTTCTTTTTTTTTTATGAAAATTTATGCCGCTTAGCATTGGACCAATCTGACTTGTAAATAGTTTGGCATAAATTAGAATAATTAATTTGCCTGAATATGAAGTGGCCAGCTCGTGGCCCTCTTGTTGTAAACCACCTATTTTAAATAAGAACAACGATAGCACAGTATAAAAGGGTGCCATGATTGTGTCATCACTAACACACCCAGTTTTCACCTGAGGAGCAGACATGCAGTGCATCCAGAAAGTATTCACAGCGCTTCACTTTTTCCACATTTTGTTATGTTACAGCCTTATTCCAAAATGGATTAAATTCATTATTTTCCTCAAAATTCTACAAACAATACCCCATAATGTCATTGTAAAAGAAGTTTGTTTGAAATCTTTGAAAATGTATTAAAAATAAAAAACGAAAAAATCACATGTCATGTACATAAGTATTCAAAGCCTTTGCCATGGCACTCAAAATTGAGATCAGGTGCATCCTGTTTCCACCGATCATCCTTGAGATGTTTCTACAACTTGATTGGAGTCCACCTGTGGTAAATTCAGTTGATTTTGAACATTTGGAAAGGCACACACCTGTCTATATAAGGTCCCACAGTTAACCAAGCCATGAAGTCCAAGGAATTGTCTGTAGGCCTCCGAGACAGGATTGTATTGAGGCACAGATCTGGGGAAGGGTACAGAAAAATTACTGCAGCACTGAACCTCTAGAAGGACAACCATCTCTGCAGCACTCCACCAATAAGGCCTGTATGGTAGAGTGGCCAGACGGAAGCCACTCCTCAGTAAAAGGAACTTGACAGCCCGTCTGGAGTTTGCCAAAAGGCACCTGAAGGACTCTCAGACCATGAGAAACAAAATTCTCTGGTCTGATGAAACAAAGATTGAACTCTTTGGCCTGAATGGCAAGTGTCATGTCTGGAGGAAACCAGACACCGCTCATCACCTGGCCAATACCATCCCTACAGTGAAGCATGGTGGCGACAGCATCATGGTGTGGGGATGTTTATCAGCGGCAGGAACTGGGAGACTAGTCAGGATCGAGGGAAAGATAAATGCAGCAATGTACAGAGACATCCTTGATGAAAACTTGCTCCATAGCACTCTGGACCTAAAAATTGGTGTGAAGGTTCATCTTCCAGCAGGAAAACGACTCTAAGCACACAGCTAAGATAACAAAGGAGTGGCTACGGGACAACTCTGTGAATGTCCTTGAGTTGCCCAGCCAGAGCCTAGACTTGAACCCGATTGAACATCTCTGGAGAGATCTGAAAATGACTGTGCACCGACGCTCCCCATCCAACCTGATGGAGCTTGTGAGGTCCTGCAAAGAAGAATGGGAGAAACTGCCCAAAAATAGATGTGCCAAGCTTGTAGCATCATACTCAAAAAGACTTGAGGCTGTAATTGGTGCCAAAGGTGCTTCAACAAAGTATTGAGCAAAGGCTGTGAATACTTATGTACATGAGTTTTTTTTATTTTTAATACATTTTCAAAGATTTCCAACAAACTTCTTTCACGTTGTCATTGTGGGGTATTGTTTGCAGCATTTTGAGGAAAATAATTAATTTAATCCATTTTGGAATAAGGCTGTAACATAGCAAAATGTGGAAAAAGTGAAGTGCTGTGAATACTTTCTGGATGCATTGTAGGTTAATCCTTCTCATTGTCAAACAGGTTAGCCAGTTGGCTAAAATTCCGGAACCGAAGTCAATGGTTAATTCATTGTTTTTTTGTTTTCCCCGCTTGTTGAACATAAATCCACCCCTGTATGATGATGGATGGCAATCTCTTCAGGGCTTAGGAAAGACTTAAACTTATTATGTGAGTTGCACATGCCACGCATTCAAGATTTTAACAGAGTGTCTTATGTCTTCTCTGGAGATGTTATGTCTTATCTGCCTGTTGTGGGACAGGGTGCTATACATCTTACTTGATTATGAATTATGTTTAACATGCACTGCTAAGAATACAAAATAAAGCACAGAATATAAACATATATTTATATATAAAATCCCATCTTCCCATCTTCTGTAATAAACTAATGTCAAATATGTGAGCGTTGAGGAAAACCCGAGTTTAAATTGTATTGCTTTTTAATTCTTTGTCATCATAAAAAAAGAATAATTAACACAGACCTAATTAAACTTAAAAAAAGAACAGTACGTGTTGGGCCTTCCGAGTGGCTCAGTCAGTAAAAAGCACTCGATGGATCATAGAATGTGCTGAATTGCTGAATGAACTGGATTTCGCAGCTTTGTGCCTGGATGACGTCATTGTTACCAGGACAGCGCTGTGCCAGCACACCGTTGGCAGAGCACTGTTGGGATCGGGAGTTGGTGAAACTGCGAAAAAACGTTTCTCCTGTCCACTTTACCATGGGGCCTGCAGGCTGGCAGTATCATTGTGAGGGACGTGCCTCTCCCTCCTGTCAGGAAGGAACCTTTCTTGTGATCTGTGTAGCCTGCAGTTTGGAAAAGAGAGACCTACGGCTGGGCAACCATGGCTGAAAATAAAAACTTTCACAACTCGCTAATCGCATTTAATAGAAATACCATTAATGTTGAAATTGTTTTGTAATCATCTTATCTTCCCTAATGATAAAAAGAAAAAGCTATTAAATGCAATTATGTGAAGTGTGATTAGATTAGTGATTAGTGTTGGCAAACTTTTTATTTGGTCCCGCCATAGGATTGGGGGGGGGTCCTTCTCCCCTGTGTGGAGGTAGGATATGTAACAACGAGCCAAGTTGCATTAGTACAATCTGCATCACCAAATTGAGGTGAGATCAAATAAATTACATCTCTTGGTGTAAAATGATGTCATATTTGGCACCTCATAAATACCAACTATCAAATATTACATTTTTAAAGCTCTACTTTATTAAATAAATTTATAATACAAAATACATACACAGATTTGTGGAATTACAACACACTGAATTGTACATATTAACATTACCATTGGTTTTACAAGTAAATATTCGATTTGAAGTATTGCTGCTGCTGAATGGTTTGTCGGCCTACATGCATACACTTTAAGGTTTTTTTTTTTTTTTGGGCTGTTTCTTGTATGTGACATGAGAATAGCACTGCCTGCTTTACTTGTGGGTTCAGTGATGAAGTCGAATGCTGTAGAGTTATTGATAATCATTACCTTTGGATACCGTATACTGAAGGAAATAGTGAAATGCCATATACACACTATAAATTCACGTCCAAAAAATGAATTCAATTTCAAAACTTAGGATGGTCATTTATTTGTTTAACATTAAACCGTTTAGCTACACAATTCAAAGGTTTAAACAGATTTTCACCCGTTACATATATTTATAGCTATCTTTGTCATAAACAGCATGATTTATAATGCATTTAAATTAATTTACACATGAAAATGTTCTAGCTTCCTTATTGCATTAATTATGTATTTGTTTCTTATGTAAACATATTCCCTTACAAACTGCAGATAGTCATTTTGAAGAGTGGCTACTTTTCACAGTATTATTAATTATTCAGCAAGCGTAAGTCAGGACTTCTGCGCATTCAGACGTTTCTTTATGAGCATTGCCTCACTGGGTACAAATTTACCCAGTAGCCTCCCATGCATAGTCTTGCTTTTTCATAAACTCGCCGGGTCATTATTTGACATTAGTCCTTATGTGCATATTTACATTGTATAGCAAGGAGTCAGTCTGACATTTATACATTTGAGACCAGTCTAGCGGAAATGAGGTAGGCCCTCTGTTAGTTGAGAGACCAAGGCATTGCATGCATTAAATTGCAGCAAAGTCCAAGGGGACGCTCACTCAGACCACTTTGTTTCTGATTGCCCTGTTCACTTGAACTACTCATCCTTCTCGCTCATTCACATTTAAAAACCTGTGATGACCACATCTCACACAGAAGGGTATACGTATACAGAACCTCCTCTGTCTTTATCTACAATATTACACGAGCGTCTATTGTTTTTATTCTTCAGAAGCCCCGGGAATGAAAACGAGACTTTTGCTCATCTCTCATTCACGAGAACTGGTGCGGAAGTAACGCAACGGACCGATCAGTGAATTTCTAACCCTTTAGCTCCCTTCTCAGAAATTCAAAGCTGCCCGTCAGATGTACTATTTAATCCCTTTTTACTCTGGAGCCGTGGAAAGATGTGTCCGCTGCGAAAAGCAGTACATTAGCAATCTGACCTCACTACTCTGGGAAAACAGTTTAATAGCAAAAGCTGATTGCCGAGATATCAAGTGAACAGAAGAAATCCTGAAGAAAAATCTAATCCCTATCAACACTTGATGTGAAGCACATCGAGCAAAGGTTCTACACCCATTTACCAACGGAAGACCACATGTGTAGCCACAAATGTGTTCTGGGCCGCATTCACAGAAACGGATTTAAAATGCCAAATGAAACATGTCCTTTGATACTGTACATTCTGCAAATCCTGAGGGCTTTGGGGCACAGTAAGCATGTATGACCCTCAATTCACTCCGTATATTCCTATGTGGCTCATGGGCCATAGGTTGAGAAACGTTGACCTACGTCTCGACAAACGTTGAGTCTTGAGGAATTTAGAAAAGGTGTCCTTTGCTTAATCTCGCTAGTTCGGGCCATCCTCCACAAACAAGATCGTTTTTTTCCTCATGTCTAGTGTCGGGAGAAGTCTGTTGTATTGTGTGACAGTTTCACATGTCACACTGTCTGACCGGACATCACTCCTAAATCAGCATGCAAAAAAAGAGTGCTGGCATTGCCAATGACCCCTCACTGTCAAACAGTCAAACAGTCAAGGGGAGCTGCCACACCATGAGCGTGGACTCGGTCTCCATCAGGCTGCCCACTGGGGTTCCCTCGGCCAGCCGTCGATAGCCTCGGCCCCCAGAGATGACCGCAGCTGACACAACCTTCTCCCTCCGGCCCCTGCCCTTTGCAGAGGGGCGTCCTCGCACCCAAACCTCCGGGTCATCGCTCAGCCCATAGATGGCGCCATCCTCTGGGCCATGCTCCAGGGACTCCAGGGAGGAGTCAGAGGCCCCATCCGGGCGTGCGGTCAGTGGCCGGCCTGGCAGCCCGGATGTGGAGTGCAGCTGGTAGCGCAGCAGGAGACCCTTCCCCCTGCCTTCCCTGCAGGGGGAGCCGTCAGACAGCTGCAGGGACTCCTGGGAGGTGGAGTCCTCCCGGTCCTCTCCTCCACTGGCTGAGTCCACCCCTACCCCAAAGGAGTCTCGTTTCAACAGCTCCGGGGCAAGGGCACTTGAGGTAGCCACCAGGAAGTCCACCGGGCCACTGTGAGCATTCAGAGAGGTCATCCCCTTCCCTGCAACACCAACGGTTCAGAACCCTTTCACTATGCAGTGCTCTTCTATGTCTGGGATACAAGTATACTTTAAAACACAAGGTACTATACATTGTATGCCTCCATAATGAATCAATCACGCTAGAACGTTTTCATTGTGTTGAGTTGACTTTTGTTCTTAGTGACGAAAGCACATTAAATATCAGCGGGCTTTACTGCTGAGTAGCACAGCACTATGGGTTCCACAGACAAGCATGCTCATAAGCTTTGTCAAGCCACACCTGTTATTTTGGGGATGCCCTCCAGTTTGGGCACAGGCAGGGTGATGATGATGCCCTGTGCAGTGCCCACCCACAGCAGTCCCTGGCAGATGATCAGACTGGTAACGCGCAAGCTTCTCGGACCTGTGGCGGAGGGAACGGTCACATGAGCTCCCAGAGACATCCTCACTTCTCCAGCTTTCCTCCTGCAACGCTCCCCCAAATGGGCTCCCTGTCATCGATAGGTGTAGCTCCCCATCCATGTGCCTGCCCTGCTTACTTTTCTGCAGGACAGGCAGTGTCAGGGGATGCCAACAGTGTCTCCCTCGTTTAAGGACCGGTTCTGTGGCGCGCAGCCCTGATTACTATTCTGTGGGCTTCGCAAATTCCCCTCACTTCACCGATCAGCATCATTTAGCTAAGCAATTACTGTACATTTGTTTTGTTGTCATGTTTGCGTTCGCCCTGCACAGGGAAGCGCCATCATTGTTTTGTTAAGATGGGGAGCCCTTTGATTATCAATTGCACCAGAGTCATAAAATCCGTTTTGTTGGGGGCATTTGTTCTGTGGCCTTTCATACGCCAACTCCTTCTGCCCTGATGTGTGGAGATTTTCTAATCTGCACCATGACCTCCTAATTCAATTACAGCAAAGGAGACGTAAACGCCACAAAAGGATCATTTTCGCGTTCAGCCAAATTTGCCCGGGTTTTCCCGCATCACTCTCAAGCTGCAGCTTGTTATTGGCTCTGGTGATTAAAGCACATCCGATCGATTAATGCACGGCACGTTTCGGCGTGCAGATCTTCTGGTGACGAGAGCAAGACTCAGCAGCGTGGTTGGCGGGGTGTAAATTAAACATCTTCGGTAGCCGATGTTTAATTGAGAAGATACCCGAGACGGTGAGCCCACAAAATCAAAGGGAAATTGCAATGTCAGTGCATCAGCTGTGCTCATTTCTTTTTATGCTCTAAATAAGTAACCCCTAGCAGGAGGGTGTCTGTCACATAAACACTCACTGTAAAAACTCAGATTCGGTGCAAGTCAATTTTCTAGGGTCATAAAGACATAAAGATAATCTACAAACGGTACATAAAAAAAAAAAAATAATAAATAAACAAATCCCTCCCCTAAATTGCTGACTTAACTGGAGAGGAACTGATCAAAAGATGGTACAGCCATGAGTCATGTGAGACTCTTCCCTCTGCCTCTAGTGGTTAGATATATGGAGATCGCACACGCAGTGGAGCCGGCGTTTTCTATAATAAAAAGGTGCCCTATGCTTTTTCCGAGACGAGGGAATTGCCTATTAAATATATTAGTGGGTGAAATCACTTCCCCCCGCAGTTTCGAAACTTCTCAGTTGTTTACGGTGCCTGAAGCTCCCTATTGAGCAGCGCTGCATTAAAGTCTATGAATTAAACGTTCATAATTAATTCATGTCTTATCATAGATGTGGGAATAACATTGGGGAATAGGAGGTCATTGATCTTTAATAGTTTCATTGGTCTTTTATACAGTATAACTTTGTGGAAGGAGTTGGGTATTTTATTTCCCGCAAGTGCTAAAGAACTGAAGAACAAAGAGTAGAGGCTTTTTTTTCCCCTTCCTCTTCATTTCGGACCTCTTTCGCCATCCCTAGATGCGCTCTGCTGCGCTTTCAGCTATCTGTATTGAGAGTTTCAGAAAATGGTCACTCTGCCCATCGCATTGGTTTCGGTGCTACAGGTCTTTTTAATAAAGACCTTGAGTGAGGGGCATTCAATTGTCTTTTGTATCTTCAATAAATGCATTCCACGAGACATGGATGAAGATATAGTTGAGATCCATGAAAAGAAAGGAGTCTGACCAAGAAGGTTCAAATAGTGGTGCTACCTTTGTTCCTATAATTCGCTCTTCCTGATCTGCATGCATTGTGACAAGCGGAGAATTCTGCGCTAGCAAGGCCAGAAACATTTAACTGCAAAATTTTCTATAGACTTAAGTTACCAGGCTCCAAACAATTTCTATGAAAAAAGTTTGGCATTTATTGATGTTATGAGTCATTGTTTTGTTCTGTTCTGAAGTTGAATTGAAGCGACAGTGTGTTTTTGCAAAATGCCACTGAACAATGGTTCCAAAAACTGTTTGTCTCTTTGTTCCTGCTTTACATGCAAGTGTGTGTGTGAGCTCCTCTACTGATAGTACTGAACACAGAGGGGTTTGCTGATAAATATTTCATCTGTCGGGAGTGCAGGAAGGAGGATGGAGAGTGTGGAGATGTTTGCATTGATGGTGATGTATTGAGAGAGAGAGAAAGAGAGGGGAGGGAGGGAGAGGAGGGAGAGGAAGAGTCAGAGAGGAGGAAGAGAGGGGCATAGAGGGATGAAAAGAGGAGGGAGAAAGAGGAATGTAGAGAAGGATGAGGAGAGTCCGAATGAAAGAAAGAGGGAGGAGAAGAGACAAAGGGGCAAGGCGGGCAAATTTTCAGTCAAGATGAACATGTTGCCATAGCAACCCCTCGTCTGAAAAGCTTTGTCTCTTTTGCTCTTTCAAGACTTCATTTTCACGTTTATTAATTCCTCTCTGCAACCCTGTGGCTTCATAATGTCTCCTTTGGATCTGAAGATTCCTACATATTTAGGTCTGTCCCTGAAGCACAGAGCAGCATGGACTACCTCCAATAAGAATAACTGTGTTGTGCAAGTTAGAGTGATTGCTGGCATTGCTTAATTAGTGCCCAACCATTTCTTTTCTACAATTACACCTCGAGCTGTCTAATGCAGGTCTTATGTTTCCTTACAAACCCCAGTAATGCTCCAGTTACAGTCATCTGTTTACATGTTTGAACACAAATGATGTTTTTTATAGAATATCAGCAGTTCCGGACTAAAGATTTTTTTTCCGTCATTTATATTTTTAACGGTAATTCATTATGGCATACTCCTATTGAATTTGGCAAATAGAATTGATTTTCTACACGAAAAGACATGGAATTGCATGTCATCCTCAAACCAACGTAGGGTGCAGGTAGGGCTGATGTGAGATATGAGAGTTTCAGGGGCTGAGTGTGTTGATTTGGGCATTACACTCAGAAGCTGGTGTCCCACATTCCCAGGTAGTGTAATTCCCTTGCAGCTCACCTGGGCTGAGGAAATCCGAGCGCGTGGAGATGTTGATCTCCTGCAAGTGCTCCAGCGTCTCCGTGTGAAACAGACGAATGGATGAGCCCTCAGAGAAGGCCATCCACACTCCACCCCCGGCCCGCACCATGTGTGCCACACTCACCATAGGGTCATGGTGGGCCTCAAACCTCTGCAACAGATATGAGACCGTGAGAAAGTTATATCACCATGGAAACTATGGTGCAGAGATTGGAATAAAATAAGAGGATGACCTTGCTACTTCTACTTGAACTGTTGATAACTTTCACTTGCGACAGTCGAAAGAACTATCTACACTCAGTGGCCAGTTTATAAGGTTCACTACCCTGTTCATGAAAATGAATCGCTCCTACAGAGCCCTCCTCCTCACGTGGCTGCAGCAGACAGACAGGCATAGAGGCAATCAGTTTATGTTCAATTGAACTTCAGATTGGGAAAAATTAGTAACCTGTAGGACTTTGAGCGTGGTATGTTTGTCAGCTCCAGATGCGCCGGTTCCGGTGACTTAGAAACGGTCACCCTCCCAGACTTTTCATGAAAACAGCTCGTTGATGAGATCAGTTGAAGGAGAACGGCAAGAATCGTGCAAGCTAACAGGCGTGCCACAAACAGGCAAATAATGGCACAGTACAGCATCTTGGAATGCAGAACCCCGTCAGGCCTTGTCATGGATGAGCTATTGCAGCAGGCAACCACAACGGGTTCCACTCCTATGGTTATGCGATCTTCAACACTAGACAATTGAGGAGTGAAAAAACATTGCCTGGTCCAACAAATTCTGGTTCCTGTCGCATCAGTCGGGGTTTAGCATAAGCGGAACAAGTCAGTGGATTCATCCTTCCTGGTCTTAACGGTACAGGCTGGTGGTGATGGAGTCATGGTGTGGGGAATGTTCTCCTGGCACAAATTAGAATCCACGTCCCTAAAACCTCAGGCTGTTCTGGAGGCAACGAGTGGTCTGACTGGGTTCTAGATGGACTTACCTTATAAACTGAGAGTATAAAATGAATGAATATGTTCCACAATTACTCACAGCAGAAGCCTGAATCATCCATCAAGGAAGGCTGTATCTTTCTTGCCAGAACCTCTATAATGGCTGTGTTTACAGCTTCCCTGATTGCATCCATTCCTTTTGCTCAAGTACTTGCAACACATGAAAAAATACTGAATCAAACCCATAAAGGGCTATTTGTGTCTGTTGTTTGTATAATAAATGTGAAATATATCTTCCTTGTACCCTGAGACAAAGGCTGTATTGGCAGAATTCAGCAGCATTCCTGATTAGAGGGGGGGGGGGGGGGATTTCTGTTTGAGGTAAAATTCACGACTGTCCCATTACTTTCCATAGCTCTCAGCAAATGAAGCACCAAGCCACTTTTCTCTGAGTGCGGTGAAGGTTTTGAGCCCTGACACACTCCCCGACTGCATCTCCATTCTTTTACGTGCAACAAAATTGACACGCCTATTTAAGAGTTCTATAAAAACATTGTGTCGACCGCCACCGATTTGGCACATTGCTATCTACGCCGGCCAATCGGCATTCACTCAGGAGCTCGCTTGAGTGCTCTGCCTCTGTGCAAAGTTAATGGTCACCGTCGAGGAGAATGCCGGTTACAGCGCTCCGAGATGTAATCACATGATCCCGGCGCTGAATGCAGCAATCCGTCTCTTCATCCGCGGGGATGACTTTGCTGTAATGATCATTCGCTGTGACAGCCACTGTTGTCAGTGAACACTGTCAGAGTTAAACAGCAGACGGAGAAAAAATTTGTTTGGGACAAATGAGAATCAACAGTCGGGCGTCATTGGGATGCAAGGTGATAACGATCCAGTTGAACAAGGAGGGTGGGGATCAAAATGAATTGTTTAAGAAGAGCAAAATGACAATCCACAAAGTAGGGGTCGCAAAGGTATGCTTAACTACACCCGCTGACTGATGCAAATTCTAAATTAAATTCAACATTCACATCTATTTCCTAAGAGCGGATTTTAATGTATTTTAATTCTGCTTTACATTCAGAACTTTCAGAACAGTGATAAGTTAGTGAAACTGTTTTAGGTCTTAGGAACTGCACCACAATCCTGTATGATTTTAAGTGCATCTATTACAAATGTCAATCAGCAAAGGAGCATAGTGCAGTTTTAATTAAGAAAATGGGTTAGGTCTGAGGAACAGCAATAAACGGGCGCATCTGTGCAGTAGTGTGCTCGGTTTGTCTGGAAGGCATCTATCTCTGTCAACCGTAACCCTATAACATGTTTATAACAGCACATATCGGCTGCGTTCTCTCTTCACGATATCTGGCGGCGTCCCAAGCAGGATGTTTGACGCGTTGGTTTTTCAGAGATGAGGGATACAAGTCCTGAACTGCTGCTGAGAGACAAGGGCACGCAGTCGGAAAAACACAACCTTCTGAGGGCAGTTTGGCGATTATATTTAGTTTTCTTGTTTGTTTATTTATTTATTACCTCTGAATGCTGGGATGTTAGCCTCGTTGAGCCTCCATGGCTCCAGAACGCGGAGCCTTCCCGACCTGTAAAGAGCCCGGCATGAGGGAGGCGTGCGCTCATTCTTGATGAGGGACCGCGGGAGACGCACTGCGCCTTATCAAAGGCATCCACGCGCGCCCCCCAGGTCAGAACCGGGGAGTTTTGTTCTGTAGCGGTTTAAAAGAGCGGAGCCGGTAACACCCTCTGCGTTGGCGAGGTGGCCAGGCAGATTAACTAAAGCACACCCAGGGTAAGGCAGACTGCTCTGGCTGACGGGTTCAGGGGGATTACCACCTGTTTGTGTGCCCTTGCCAAAGGGGCTGTTTGTTTCAGCATGTAGAGAGGAGCGAAGCCCTTTGATGTTTTTTCTCTTTTAATTGACTCCTCGGCAGTTGGTGCTCGCTCTTTCGGGGGGGGATCTTTTCAAGTAAGAGCAGCTCTGACAAAGCACTTTTCTTCTCCCTCTGAATGTTTTTACGTGCGCGACACCCACATAGTTAATTGTTTTAGGTTCAAAGGAATTGTCCTGTGACTTTTGTCAATAGAAAGACAGATACGTCGAGTTGCGGTGTGGTAATTCTGTGATTATTTTTATTCATATTTAAGTTTTAACCAGATTATGGCTATATTTCGACTGAGATTACGATAGCGGAAGAGTTTGTGTGGATAAATTATTATTTCTGTTTGTAGCAGATAATTTCACAAGAAACTATTTAACAGGGACAAACCCATATCAATATCTATCAGTGCTTCTCATAAACCCACATCAAAATGAGCCGTGCTAATTTAAGATTTGCATCATATCATATAGTTTTAGCTTGCAGAGAGGAGATAAGAGGAATCCACGATGGGTTTGGGTGATTGTACTTTGAAAAGGGCCACTGGCGTATTCTGGTGCCTGTCTATTTGAACAAGCCTCCCCTTCATTCTGGAGCCATTTTGGCCGCCACCATGCTCCTCTTCCTCAGAAAATTAGACACTGTGAGCTTTGCCAGCTGTAACAACTGCAGGCTTCATTAGCTCGAGACGGCACTGAGAGGAAAGGTGTCCCTGTGCGTGAGTCACCCACACTTCGACCAGCGTGTGGCCGAAGGGTGTCATTGGTACGTGGGTGTGATTACTCGTCCAGGCCAAAAAGATGAGGTGGCTCCTGTGGCACTCATGACACTATGTGTTGAGTAAACGCTTTTCCATGCCTCGCTGCATTCGCGCGAGCCCCTCCAGCGTTAACTCTTCGAGCTCTTAACGGAGAGATGACCGGCGCGCCACAAATCTGCCAGATTCATTCTCACAAACGCACTCGTACTCTCATTCCATCGAACTTTGGCTGGTGGAGTGGAGCGGGGGCAGCATTGCCAGGCAGTCTCACAAGGGTGGGAGTGGCGGTATATCTGATTTGTGGATGAATTAATCAGTTTAAAACAAAAGAGCTCATCCTTGTTAGTTTGTTTTTATCAACAAGCTCCACATCGGCCTTGAGGAAAGGTACGCCAAGGGTGAAATGTATTCCCCTGGCACAAACTTCCTCCAGGATTACCATATCCAGGGCCATCACAAGGGATGCCAGAGGCTTCCAATTAATGCTTTAAGAACTGAGAGCCAGCACTTCAAGCTTGAGCCTGTGGAACTGCAATCTGAGGAGACGTTTCATGGAACATCAGCAGGAGGCTGGACAGACTCCTACTGATGAGAAAGTCGATTGGATATACAGCGGCTGTACAGTTAAAACCCATAAAAAGACACACACAAAAAAAGCCACAGAATAAGAGCCACATTAAAAAGGGTAGTAAATGGGGAAAAAAGCTGTTTGCATTATTGATCGTAGAGTCTCATCGATCTGGGCAGTCAGTGTTCACCCACTACAATATGCATGCCTCGGGTGGTGAGCGAAATGAGGGTCACAGGAGGAGCACTTTGCCTACCTGAGTGTCCAGGGTGGCGCTCTCGATGACCGTGACCCAGTTGCCGCAGCTGGCCCACACAGAGTCCTCCAGCACCAGAAGAGTGCGGACGGGCTGCGTGCCCACGGTTACAGACCTGCAAGACTCCGGCTCCCAGAGTTCCCCTGGAATGGAGAAGGAAGAGCAGGCAGAACAGTCAGTATGCATGGCAAATCCCAACCAGCAGAGATAACACAGTGCTGGAAACAAAGTTTTGTCAATGCATCACACACAGCAGGAACACCACACACACACGCAGCAGGAACACCACACACACACGCACACACACACGCAGCAGGAACACCACACACACACAAGCAGCAGGAACACCACACACACACACGCAGCAGGAACACCACACACACACTCACACACACACACGCAGCAGGAACACCACACACACACACGCAGCAGGAACACCACACACACACGCACACACACACACGAAGCAGGAACACCACACACACACACGCAGCAGGAACACCACACACACACGCACACACACACGCAGCAGGAACACCACACACATGCACACACACACGCACACACACGCAACAGGAACACCACACACACACACACACACACGCACACACACGCAGCAGGAACACCACACACACACACACGCAGCAGGAACACCACACACACACGCACACACACACACACGCAGCAGGAACACCACACACACACACACACGCACACGCACACACACGCAGCAGGAACACTACACACACACACGCATGCACGCAGGAAGACCACACACACACACACAAACAATCACTCACACACACACACATACTCACACACACGTACGCACACACATGCACGCACGCAGGAACACCACACACACACACAAACAATCACTCACACACACACACACACATACACACACGCACGCACACACACATACACATACACACACACTCATTCACTCACACACACTCACTCACTCACACACACACACACACACACACACTCACTCACTCACTCTCACACAAACCCACACACGCGAGGCACCAGCAAAAACAGCTCACAAAGAATTAAGCCATCAGAAAACAGTAAAAGCAGTTCATTATCTGACATCTTCTCTATTATGATTATTTTGCAACGGAACAATGCCATTCCATTAGCATCAGGCTGATAATGTACGCCTTCCTTTAACAAATATTTAAAAAAAAATTATATGACGACCTTTAGCAAATGATTTTTTTTCTTCTTCCCATTAGTCCTAAGATGAAGCTGGCCTGTTTCTTCTCGTTTTAATTACCAGGCACACATTTCAGCCTGCATGGCGGGCATTATAAGTCACATTACATAAGATTTTCCTTCACAGAGTGTTAATGAAGCAAATTTAGAGAAGGAAGTGCACCGGGCCATTTAATTAACATTTTGAATTGTTTATTTCTGCCTTTGAAACTAGAATAGCTTTATGGCGCCTACTGACTTCCCCAGGTTAATTGCCTGGCATAATTTAAATGTCACTCTTCTTTCATTTCAAATTCGTGCTCTAAAAACGTTACCTCAGCCATTCATACAAAAAAAGTTACACAGATTAATTTCCGAGGACATTCAGGGGCACGGATTTAGGCCGGACCCTTAACAGTCTTCTAAAATTATAAACATGGATTTCTGACTCCAAAGTTCCCTCTTGAGCAGTTTCACTTAGTCGACTAAAAAAAGCTGGATAACTGCCCTCATGATAATTTTTTATGAAGTTTAGTATAAATCTCATGATTACAATTTTCAAGGATTAACATAAATGAAAAAAAACCCAGAAATATCACAAAACATAAATTGTATTGTTTGTATATGAAAGTCTCTTAACTCTTCAGGCCTTTTTGAATCATCCGGAGTTATAGATCAGATCTTTCACTGTTAAAATATAGAATACGAACACCCTGGTCCCCTGAGGGTTTTTTCACTTTTTCTTTTCAGTTCCATATGACATAAACAATGCAATGCGGGACCCCAATGAGCACGCTCCATGTGACGTGAATATGTTGGGGGGCAGGAAGACCAGGTAAAAAATAAAAAGGTGTACTCAGGCACTCAGCCGCCACCTTGGCCATGTCTAACGCCTGACTGACTGCGGCCATGGTAATGGATAGTGGCATAGCCCTCGCACGTCGGTCAGTATCATTAGCTCCTGTCTGCTGCAGACCAGGGAGAGGGCTGAGGCCAAAGCAATTTGCTTTAATCGGGAATTCAATTACTTTACCTATTAAATAAACACAGCGAAAATCCCATCACCCTTGTCACGTCTTACTAATAAGAAGAACCGCATGCCTAGAATGTTATTTCTCTCATCCTAAGTAAGACTTCCCTGTCTTAATAAAGATGTATATAACATACCTATTTTAAAAGAGATAGAGGAACATGAAACCAGCACATTTAAATTTAAATGGAATTATTTACAATGGGGTTCAGGGGTTCACTCTGTTATGAGAGCTCCTGTTTTATACGTGAACCCCATTGAGACCCAACACGTTCAGGGTCGCGTTCTGTTTACAAACACTTGTTATTGCCCCTTGTTGTACATGTACAATTAACCTTTTTTAATACCACGTAGAAACACAACTACTATTACTACTGTGAATACTACGTCAAGCTATATATATGTAAGTATATGTTATTCATTCTATACATTATTCATTCCAAGGAAGTGATCACCATTGATGGCGACAGTGTTTATCTAACAATACATGTCATATTCGGGTATTACAGAAAAGATTCAGACATTGTTGGCTATGTTAATGGGGTTGAATGCGTGTAAATACAGAAGGTTAGCATCTTGTTGTTTGATGGAACTCTCTATCGAACATCTCATGCGATGCTGCTTAGCTCCTGCATCTCGACATCCTCTGGTGTTATCTCCTTGTTGAAGGAGTGTGGGATATTTAAAACCAAGATATAGCTTTGCAGATTCCGAGTTCCTTTCCTTTCTACTGACGGGAGGCGTGCCTAAAACATAGCATACAGTAGTGCACTTGCTAGGTGGTTTCTGACTTTTGGCAGTAAAAAGTCGTTCAGCAGGAAAATGAAATGATGGTCATGGTAAAGTCGGCAAAACTCCCATTTGACTCATAGCAAGTCAAAGCCTTCAGCAGAGCGATGTCAAACTTGTCACAGGCTGATGAGATTTGAAGAGAAATCTAAGTTCTAGAGCTAAAATGGAACCCTTTAGGATTTGTGCGTGGCGTAAGTTCTGTGTGTGTCACACTGCAGTCGAAAAATCGCAGATTCTAACTGGTACTCTACCTCCGCGGTTCCGGCTATACACCGCCACAGTTCCATCCCGTAGTCCAGCAAACAGGAAGTTGGCTGAGTGTTTCAGGCAGAGAACTGGACATCCCACGGGGTTGCGAAAGGTCAGGAGGCATTGGGCGGCAGTGTCCACACTGCCATAAACAAGGATCCTAGGAAACATTAACCGTATATTTTTTGAACACTGCAGTTATAAATGTATTAAACAGACGATTAGTGCACATAATTAATAAAATACATTGTTTTTCTTCAAAGCAAAGTCTGACCCCTGTTCAGCACCGGCAGCAGAAGTAGAAAAAAAAGAACAAACACTGCACCAGATGGCATGGTGTTTAACAATATTAACATTTTCATTACAATTTTTCATTTATTCCTGTCAAGGGTGTTTTCTTATCACTGTTCTCAAATGAATGACTGAGTTTGGCAATTTAGAAGGAGCGGACGTTTCCAAGGTGCCATGCAGTGACACAAGCTGAAGTGAGTGTTCCTTCCATTGGGTTTGTCAGGGATCTGGATCTGTGTGGATGAAAGTGAAGATAAAGGGTCCTTCACCTGGCGAATCTGGCAGGGTGCAAAATGAGCTCTGACTGGAATTCCTTCAGATTACTGAGAGTCAAATTCTCTTTGCTTGTGCCCCCCCCCGAGGAATGCAGGGAAAGGGCCTGTTTATGAGCCAAATCTCTGCCCGTGCTTTTTCTTTACGGTGTTATCTCCCTCTTCTCATAGGTTCCTGTCTCATTGGGTCAATTCAGTCTCAGTCAGAGCCAGGATGACACATCACGCTGGCACTTATCCTTCTCATCTGTGATGATGAGAAGCACCAAAATTAAGACCTAGTCCCTCCGGACAGGCCGAGACACTTCTATTTACCGCATATGCAAATAAACAAAAACGAATATTCATTCCAATAACAGAAATAGTTATCCTAAAGGAAACGCTATTTCGAAACAACTGAACAACACGCAACGCTACTATAAAATAGATAAACCCATCACGCTGCAGATGTACCACAGACATTAAACTCTATTGTTGCGTATCAGGACGTCTGGAAGTAAATGTCAGGGGAAGCCGGGTCTGGACCACCGGGTGGCCACATTTGCATTAGCCATAGATATTGTACCTGCAGGGAAGCCCTTGACCAAGCTGAAGTTGTTTCCTGTTCGGGCGAGCGTTTGCATAAGCTGTACATCCCACGCTCGTGGGTTGTTGTTTGGCACCATTCGCAGTGGCCTCACCTGCCGTCGTGGAGTCCCACGCAGATGGTGTTGGCCACCTCGCTCGGGCTCTTGTGGACCCCACCCTCCACCTCCTCCATGGCCGTACTGTGCTCTGACACATACTCCAGGCACAGCGCTGGCGCCCCCAACTGAAAGAATTTGATAGCGCGGGGCGTGGGTCTGTTCAGGGAGAAGATCTCGATTTGGCCTTGGTTGGTATCTCCCCCACTGGCCACCTGCGCACAGTAAGGACAGGGGTCAGAGGTCGCCATGGTCTCAGACATATTCTTCAAACACAAAGAGTGAAAGGTCATGGATTCACGCTGTGAGCCTGTTTCATTCATAGCTGCTGTTCAGCTATTCCGTCATGCTTGGCATTGGCAAACGTATTTGACAGAATTTCAGACGTCAGAGAACGCCTTCATGTTTGTAATTTTCTCAGTGCCAGTATTTTTCTCTTGTCAGCAATTTCAATTTCAGGGAAGAGTAAAGTTAAAATCAAATATCCCTTCAAGTTGAATTCATCCTTGCCCAACTTTTAAATATCTGTCAAATTCATAAACTACTAGCTGTAATAGATTCACAATGTCATCTCTATAACTTCAAACATTTTTTATACTCCTTTTCATCAGGACAGCTGAGAGAACTTCTTTAAAGGCTCTCCATCGTTTGACAATTGAGTTTTTTTTTTTTTCTGAAGTTATGATTGATCTAAGGCTTGAGTCAGGGATTGAGAAATGACAAAGTCAATCCAAGTGAAATTGCACAAAGATGACAGGCTAACTTCAGGGGTATAAGAGCGTACCATAATCGTTCCCTACCAGTGCCTAACTAAGGCCGTGGAATGAAGCCAGGAACGTGGAACGAGGATTGACTGTGCCTTTAATATTCAGACTTAGGTATTTGCGATGGGTTGAGCTTTAAATTAATCATTACTCTCCTGAAGGAACGATTTCCTTTTCTACTTTTGGCAGTCTTCTCGTTCTAGTTCAGTCCACAGTCCATCGCTCACAGTTACAAACAAAATACACTTATCTACACTAATGTGTGTGTGTGTGTTTGTCTGCTTGCGTGTGTCTGTCTGTGTGTGCGTGTCACAGAGCCTGGCTTATCCCTTGTATTAGACTGTCAGTCACAGCAGGATTGAGAACTTTTCTGGGCTGCCGCCGGGCCTTGGCTGCAGCGCGTCTGTCTGTTTCAGCGGGGGCGCCGTAACCGGGGGTAGCCACATTCAGGCTGCCCCTCGCGTCAAGGCAGCGCGTCTCAGTATGCCAGAGCAATGCAGAGAGCGATACCCAATCGACTCCGAAGCACTGCCAATTCAATCATCCGGTCCAAGTTCCTATTCGCAGATCATGGAGACGTGCGACAGGGTCTCAGGCCTGCCTTGTTCGCCCACTTCTTTTTTCTTATTTATTTATTTTATTGTAATCGAGTTACGGCTCCAGAAAATGAAACGCAAGTAGTCCCGGCTGCTGGATTCATTTGCTGTGCGCGCCATGTTCTGTGAAGTAGGCAGAGGCTAAATATAGCCCCGGCCCCTCCTTTGCATGTAATCACTCGTTTGATTGGCATCAGCGAGCCAGATGAAGGAGGAAGGAGGCCTTACGGGCGAGGGGGCGAGGTGGCGAGCGTAATGGGACAATAGGAGATGGGGGGGGGGCTTATTTTACAGCTTAGTAGCCCTAAAAACAACAGCCAGAAACCACTGGCGCCCCACTCACCCCAGCCTCAGCTTCTAGTCCCCCCCATTCCCCCCACTCCCCACCCCCCACTCCATGCCATTCCTCGGCCGAAAATGACATTCCCCAGACAAAGTCATCACTACTTGTTTAGAGTAATAGATGTCTGAAATTGTGTCCGGGCAGCAGCTTTTTTTTCCCCCTTGGCTTTCGTTTCTTTCTCCCTCCTTATTTCTTTCTTTCTTTATTTATTTCTCCAGGTAAACAGCAAGAAAGTCAGCTCCACCACCGTTTGCAGTGAAAAGGTTAGTCTTCGCCTGGGAAAAGCGCTGTCCAAGTAAATATGAAATGACATCTAAAGATGGCGATTTATGGCCATCTTGTCGAACTGGCAAACATTCACCACCGACTTTCACGCTGTTTCTCCAGCCCCCATGCTTCAGGGACACTATTGGTGAGTGCAGGGGAGATCTGATTGAGACTTTGCCATCACAAAAATAAAAAATCTTGTCTCCGAAACACGGCTGCGGAAGGCTTCTCAGCCAGAACCATGGCACAAAAATGCCTGACCGCTGATGGTCAGGAAGACCATCTAATTTTCCCATCCAGACTAAACAAGGGAGCCCAGAGAGCAAACACAAACAGAGATTCTGTATTGGGGACTGTAATAGGAGGGAGAAGGAGGGTGGGTAAACAGGGAGATGTTTGCCTGCATCTGTGTCTCGGGCTGATTTGAAGAAGAAGAAACGAAATATAAAACAACAACAAAAAAATAACAATGTCACCGTTTACTGTGATCCCAGACAGGCGCGATCCAGCAGGCCGATCTCACTTTAACGCGATTACTGTCATCCCTCGTTTGAGAATGGTGTCACAAAGGTTTATCCTACAGAGGGAGTGAAACCTGGAGCGGAGAAGGACCGGACCCCGAGGGGGGCGCGTGATCTCGTGTCTTGGCTTGTTTCCTGTTGGGGAAACAAGCGGATTTACAGAGGGGTGACGTCGTCGGCAGGTTTGGCACCGCATGGTGGGACGTATTGGGAAGGGCCATTGATAATAATATGACAGGGATTTTTCCAAATCGTGGGACTGTGGAGAAAAATTAAGTTGGGCCATTCTGAGGGCGGTATATGGCAGTAAGCACCGAGCTAATTGTTGTTAGCGTGCCTGAAATGTATCTTCATATCAAGAGGCCTTCATTTTATTTAATTTTTTATTTTAAAAAGAGCTATGAACTTTGAATCGATTAAATAATGTTCATTGATGTTAACCGAGTTTGGACAGTGTTCAGATGATCTCTGAGATGGAGCACTGGACAGAGTGAGTGATATTCAGTACGTCACTTCCATCGCGGTCGTTGAAGTAGGTTTGAGGGGACGCAAATTTAATCCACACTGATATCCTCTCTGTCTTAATCCAAAATACATCTTTTAAATCCCGGTTCGGGGCCTGACCTTAGTCCCCTTTGAATAGCCTCGAAAACAATTAATACAACGGCAGACAAGTGTGTTTTGTTTCCAAAATGGCTCTTACTGGATTTATCAAGCAGACACTCCTTTAAAGGATTACCTGATAAATTGCCCGCCACAGCCGGCGCGGAGGAGGAAAATTAAACTTTAAGATTAACAGGAGGATCCACTAAAGCTTTTTTTTTTGCTTCAATGCAGAAATTCCTTCTCTTTTAATCCAACTAAATTCCAACAAGTCCGGGGATTGTCGTGCACATGTCTGCCAGAACAATTTTCTCCACTCATCACAGAAACCCTCTGCAATCGTTTCCCTCCTCCCCCCAGTGCATTATAAACCCTACAGTGCCAGATGTCTGTGTCAAGCTGGCTGCAAGTTTCGCTTAACTGTCTATCAGAACATGGCTGAATGCTTGAATGTGTGTGTGCAGTCTTTGGTATTAACGATTTCCACGGACACTTTTCAGTAGATGAGCATGTAGAACTTAGTGTTGGTGGGATTGTCTGTGTATGTGTGTATGCGTGTGAGTGTGTGTGTACGTGTGTATGCGTCTGTGTGTGTGTGTGTGTGTGTGTGTGGTCATCTGTGTAGGTGTCTGTGTGTGTGAGTGTTTGTGTGTGAGTGTGCGTGTATGTGTGTGTGTGTGTGTGTGTGTGTGTGTGTGTGGTCGTCTGTGTAGGTGTCTGTGTGTGTGAGTGTTTGTGTGTGAGTGTGCGTGTATGTGTGTGTGTGTGTGTGTGTGTGATCGTCTGTGTAGGTGTCTCTGTGTGTGAGTGTTTGTGTGTGAGTGTGCGTGTATATGTGTGTGTGTGTGTGTGCGTGCATGAATGAGTGAGTGTGTGTGTGTGTGCATGTGAGTGTGTGTGCATGAGTGAGTGTGTGTGTGTGTGTGTGCATGTGAGTGTGTGTGCATGAGTGAGTGTGTGTGTGCACGTGAATTTGGGTGTATGATAAACTTACCCAGAGGTAGCCTTGAGGCAGAGAGGTGCTGGCTGCTGAGAACCCCAGCATAGCACACTGGACTGGATTGTGAAGGGCAGCCTCCAGCTAAACGAGTGAAAAACAAATACAAAATCAACCCGGAGATTCATCTCTATGGTTTTAACATATTAATGCATTTATAGCTTTTGTTGATGTTGTTGTTATGTCTTTTAACCTTCCTGGAGTACTTAAAGTGAAGTAGCCTACTATTATAAATGTTTGGTATTTTAAATCCTGGTACTCTGGAGTAGAATGATAGCCATAGTCATTTCACTTAAAATTTGCAACATACAAGTACTTAGGCCTATACAGCTATTTCCCACGACTCTGTTGGTCTTGGAAAAATGAGTGGGAGTTAAGTTTGTTAATTACCAAAGCCCAGAGAACACTGTTACACAGTGAAAGCAGTCCATGAAAAATGTACATATATTTATGAAACTATCTTCTCAAAGATGGGTTTTCTGTAATTGAAGTACAACCCCCTTTGCAAAACGCAGGGTCATATTTCAATCGAAACGCACTGGATGAAGGTAATGAGAGAGGATTTATTTAAAAGGGGTGTAAGCAACATTAAGTGTTCTGATTCATTTTCCTTGGCTTTTCCCCCATCTCAAACCTGGCCTTTTCAGTTGAGTTCCATTCTTGTGGAGTTTAAGCATTTCAATTCAACCAGCCATTTTGTTAGCCGCAGCAGTTACCTATAATCACAATGAGCAACACAGAATTCAGCTACACAGAAATTACTAGGAGTCTATATTTTGAAGGAAAACGCAGAAGTGGTTTCGTAGCGGTATTTCAACAGGACTGTATTTTGTTGATGCATTTTTGCTCATCAACGACACTCCTAAAAAGCCTCCTCCTCACCCTCAGAAGTAACAGCACAGAGCGGTCTTTGCTTGACCTCCTCTTCCAAACTCAATGCCCGCATCTCTAAGCAGGCTAATAAGTCGCATGAGTTTGCAACCGCTCGCTCACTTAAATGAAGAGAAAAATCCAGCCGAACCATAGGGGAAAGGCAAAATATCCGTTATTTATGTCCTGACTGAATGCAATATGGTCTGGTACGTCTTTTCGTCTTTACGTCTCATGAAAGTCTGAATTGCCTTTGTGGTTTAAAAAAAAAAAAGACCCTTTCAATGAAATTTCTCTTCAACGCCTCGCACATGTCTTGGACAAAAAAGGCTGTCAAGTATCCTAGTTAAGGAAAGTGGATAATTGGCAGGTGGGAAGGGGGGCGTGGTCCTCACAAACACTCACATTGGGGCATGTAGACAGAGAAAGGATGGAGAGAACAAAACTGAACGCCGGCAAACGGAATCAGTAGAGGAGGAAAACCATGAAACATTTTATCTACCGACACCCCCTAGTGCTTGGCAGACCGCCAGACGGCTGTTCGTTTGGTCATTCTAATGGCAGGCTATGTCCACATGACCGGATGACAGCGGTTTGTGGCTTGCGCTTTTCATGTTAGCGACGGTCAGGCTATGTGCCAGACGGAAAAAAATGTAATTGCTCACTCGGGGGGGGAGTAAGCGTCTTTTAATGCCACTCCTGAATAAAGCGGGCATCAATCACAGGTAATTTATTGCATCCACTACCCTGTTCCTCCACCTCCAATAATGTGTGCACAAATACAAACAAACCAAAGATAATACCAGCCAGATAATTATTTCAGCCCATCTGTCCAGCTAAAGTGCTAGCATGCCCCCGTCAATGTCCCCTGCTTTCTAGGAATGGTCCACGTATGTGTGTATGTGCAGGCGGACAAATGGCTGATATTCATCACTGTTGAGTCACATCATGAGGAGCGTCGACCCACAGTCCTATCCTAGGAAGGACGGTATTACTCTTTTTAGAAGCATAAAGCTCCCAAAGAGCAAGTATGATTAATGAGGCTGGTAAAGGCGTCAGCAATGCATGATCTAGCATTGCTTGTCATCGCTAACCCGCTACGGTTAAAATATTATACAAAAACCAACGCAACGTTTCATTCCGTATCTCCAATCACCACTCAGTTCCTTTTTATTCTTATTCTAAATCCATATCTGCTCATCTAAAGACGGAACAAATTAGATCAGGCGGCTCAGGGGGAGGGCGTCGGCGCAGGTATGAACCGTGAGGTGAAAAAAAACTCAATGGGAGATTTGATGGAGAGCACGGAAAGGCTGCCTTGGGTGTGGGTGGGGGTGGTGAGCAGGTGGGTTAATTAAAGGGAGATTTATCCAAGCTGGGAGATGACGGCCTCCCAGCTGACGGTCCTTCTGACCTTTCACCCCACTGCAGGCTGTCCCACCAGTCCGCGTCCTTCAGGGCCCGGCATTTGCCAGCTCCAGGTGGTGATTACTGCTCCCTGGAGCACCTGGGCCACACAATCGCAGGGCTCTGTGAAACATTCAGCCCACCCGCAACGTGCCAAGCTCGGTCTCGCTGCGTATGTCCAAATGTTCCCTGCTCTCCTCGTACATTGCCACCGCTGTCATTAACAGTAATTATATATCTACAAGCGATTGCACAGGCAGCAACAACGGCTATGATTGTAGCATTCCTAATTGGTGTTTAGCGCAGGTGTGTTGTGGTTGTGATCGTAACCCCGACACTTATTGTATTTCTGCAGAACTTGGCTGATGGGCTCTGCAATCTTTGAAGTTTGTCAGTAATATTATTAGCGTTGTCTGTTGACATGCCTGTTTTTGTTGCCTGTGAATTTCTTACCAATTAATGCTGTCAGGTGGTTGGTATAATACAGCAGTATTAAGTAGATATTAACATTTCTGTGTGGTTGTGCTAAAATGTGCACTACACTGTGTCTAAATTTGCCATGCACTTGATATAAAGAGCTGTCATGCATTCCAGTAAGGTATATAATTTCAGTCTATGACTAATGCACAAAAATCAGGCATTTTCAAACCGAGGGTGAACTTGAAAAGGGACTTTGCTGTCATTTTTCCATCTTAATTTTTTTTTATATAACTATAAAAATATAAAGTCTCGCTGGCAATAACAGCCTGGAAGACTCCACAAGGACACAGGGCATGAACCAGTCATATGGTCAGTTACTTTGTATCGAACCCTCTCAGAATGATCCCTGCTTCGTGGCACAGAGACACAGGATGGGGACGCAGAAGCCTAAGGCCTCTCCAGGCTCCTTTAGTCTCCCTGGGATACGCTGTTGTCACGGAGATTTCCCTGCAATCCAACATCCCGAACGCGGTGCCACGCACTAACAAACCCTAATAGAAAACTACCACCGTTTATTAACTGATAATTGACTGGCTGACTAGGTCCTTTTTACTGCCAGCCACAAGCCTGCCGGCAGCGCGGGGTGAAGTGAAAAGCCGGCCCACTGTAAATTGCTTGGGATGAAGGAAAGCCGCGGGTGAAATAGAACGGCACCAAACATTTTGGAGCCGGGGATTGTGGGAGTTTTCAGGGTTGACGGGTCAAGTGAGACCGATTCCTTCTTTTCATTTACAAAGAGGGTGAGAGCAGAGGGGGCAGAAGGAGAAACGCTTTGAATATCGAGAGAGCACCCAGCATTACGCCACTCACCGAGATTATAGAGAAGCGCGTCGGATCGGTCCCAGAAATGTAACGCGCTAAGGCAGGAGAAGGGGGGTGGGGGTGGCGTCACAGGGGGGCGATTGGAGGGGAACCACGGCAGCCCTGCTCCCACGGCAGCGGAATAAAAGTCCCTTCTGTTTGACAAAAACAGCTCTGTCCTGAGGGTTGCGTGGCACACACACAAAGGGATTTGCTTCTTGTTTACTTTATATTCATTGTCTGATGTCCTCAGGTGAATCTAACGCGGAGAGGCGGCAGGATCAAAGCGGAAACAACCCGTGCGTGTTATGTTTTTATGAGCTGGAAATAGACTAATAATCTATATTCCACAAACATTTTCTGATCTAAGATCAAAGTACTGACCACCTGCCGCAGTGGCAGCCTAGTATTTTGAGGCGAATGTTGAAAATATCTCAGTGGTGTAAGATTTAAAAAAAACCTCATGGAAGCAATAAGGATCACATAGAGTAGGGTTTTTTTTATTTTTGACTAGCCCATGACTCAGTATTCTGATCTAGTCAGTTTTGCTCATGGCAAAATGTCTGGTAATCAGTTTGAACCCAGTTGGAATAGTTTTCTTCCAGTACTTAGCGTTTTTATGTACCGTTAATATCCATCGCAGGCAGGGTTATGTCAGAGAGCATATTCTAAGGGAGGTTTTTCAACGTGTGCACGTCGGTCTCGTCCCCGCTTCTCGTTTCAGCGCTGGAGATGTGCGCTCCCTGTCGCACTTCCACAAGCATCCCCGGTGGGCAGAGGAACCCTGGCCCTGTGCCCTTTGGAGAATGCAACCTCCCAAACCCCAAACACCAGAGAGACCGGGATAAACCAGGTGTTCCAGAGATCAGCTCTCATCTCCATGGCGCAGCAACACAATACAGTCGCAGCAGTTCAGACACCAAGAGGTGGCCCTGTCTTGGGCGGGCGACAAAAATGAGAAGACAAAGGGCCGATGGGCACAGCCATAGCAACAGCTCAGCCAGGGTTTACATCTGCCTCTTTGAAATTGTGGACACCCATGGTAATACAAAGACATCACTCGTCTGTTTTAAAACAGGTCCAAGAGGACTCGAGCGCCCGTCCGTTCCTGGACAAAGGGGCGTCCCGTTGCGCTGCCGCAACAGCTCTCCGGGACTCCCTCGGTAATCAATGCCCTGTCAGTCCGGGAAGCAGCGCTGGCATGGGTTTCCTCAAAGCACTCATTTAGGGCACCTTGCATGGTGTATGGTGACGGTATAACAGCACGATGCTACTTAACCCTCTGCAGCTACGGGATGTCAGAGACTGTTCCACCTTGCATGGTGTATGGTGACGGTATAACAGCACGATGCTACTTAACCCTCTGCAGCTACGGGATGTCAGAGACTGTTCCACCTTGCATGGTGTATGGTGACGGTATAACTGCA
>JAOVYW010028345.1:15818-30211 GCA_025775045.1 Hiodon tergisus
TTCACCAATTCACCATCGCCCATTCCAATCTTCCACCTTCACCAATTCACCATCGCCCATTCCAATCTTCCACCTTCACCAATTCACCATCGCCCATTCCAATCTTCCACCTTCTCAATTCACCATCCCCCATTCCAATCTTCCACCTTCACCAATTCACCATCCCCCATTCCAATCTTCCACCTTCACCAATTCACCAGACGCCCCCCATCTTACCCTCCCGACTCCGGCTGGCTCCACGGCCTCTCCTGATTGCCCCTCCTCGACCCCGGCCCGTCTCCCTGTCACCTCTCTTCTCCCGGTTCTCCTTGTTTTCCTTGTCAGAAGACGACCCCTCCTTGCCTGGGGCGCGCTTCTTCCCCACAGTCTCCCATGAGTTCTGCCAGTGCGGTAAAGGGAACGTTTCAATTAACACTCGCTGTAAAGCTCGGAATCCCCAGTAACATCCAGTGCGTCTCCAGTGCAGGTACATTAACTGCATGGATTACGTACACTCTACACTCTTGCCTGGGACCAAAACCGACAAACATCATTACTCAATGCCTGGAACAACCTACCTGCCGATTGTCGTGCACAGATTTTTTTCACCGTTTACTGTCCTTTATGACATTCATTTTATTTCCAGAAACGTTTCATTTAATTAGTTCTGAAAGCACCTCTGCTTTACAGGATGTTTCCCATGTGCCTAAGACACAGTACTGTGGTGGTGGTGGAGCTTCCCTCTCTCCCTCCCCCGCCTCACCGTGTCCGAGCTGCCCTCAAGAAGAAAGTTGATGGCTCTGTTGACGTCCTCGTTGCAGTCATGCAGAGCTACCATGCACTCGTCCTGGTTCTTCCCCGTCACCTCAATCAGCTAAGGTCAGACAGACGGACAGTCAATTCCTCACAGGCAGGTAAAGACACCACTACATACCGAACAAATGCTGCACACTGGAGTACGGCGGTTCTGCCAAAACGTACAGATCATTAGACTTTATGACAATCGTCACAACAAGAGTTTTCAGACACTGAGACCCCCCCCCACACACACACACACACAAAAATCAATTCCTCCTCACTTGTTTGACTTTGCCTTCAAAGTCTGCATCGTTGTTATCATAGATCATCTGGGCAAGCCGAATCTGTTCTGCAGTGGCCTGAGAGAGGGAAGTGGGGATTTGAGGAGAGAGGAGAATTATGGGAAAAGCCAGCTGACCAAGCACTCAAGACGAGCAGGATTTTCCATATCAACGTGGTGTCGGACTCCTTCTTTCCTAACATTAGTTTACATTAAACGGGTGGCAAGTTTAAGAATAAAAACATACCATCATTTACCATTATGCCTGTAATTCAGGTTCCGTTTACCTCTGTTGCCCGATTATCTTTGCCCACTGATCTCTTCCCACCTGCTCTCTCCAAAGCGACAAGAGAAGCAGCCTCCGTCTCCCAACGAAGCCCGGGTACAGGTCAGAGAGCGCAGCTAAAATACCTGTCCTACTCGTCCATCCCCACCTGTGGGCTGTGTGAGGCTGTCCATAAGCACTCACCTGTATCTGTTTCTGTGGCTGCGTCTGTGTGGTAGCAGGTAGCACTTTGTCCCGAGTGCCCTGTGGTCGACTGCTGACTAATGAAGTCATCATTTACAGTATATACAAAATAATGTATGTACAAAATAGAAAAAAAATCTGCAAGAGATCAAGTGAAGAATCAGTAAATCTCACAATTGCCATTTTACGCCGTGCTCAATTCTACTGGTTCCACCAATAACCCCCCCCCCCATCCTTTGGCAAATATTTGATTAAAAACAGCATCATTAAAAATATATTTATTTTTTTTAAACCCATACATTATATAAAAATGTGTGTTCAGTTTCAGTTACAGCCACTAAATCAATGGAGTTTGTGGAATGGTACAGGCCAGACCCGACAGGCACACGGTCAGTCCCATGTAAGACTATAAGCTCGTATTGCGCTCAAAGGCTTAAATTTAGTCACGCAGGACAGGGAGAGACTGCCCGGGTGTCCACTTACACACGAGCATGTGCTACTCCCTCATAACATGCACAGATGTCCGCCTCTCTTCCTCGTTCGGTAGCGCAGGGAAACCTCAATCAAAACAAATGCACACACAGGCAGATCCGCGTACAGTTTTAACCTGTACACGCTGAGAGGCCAAAAAAAAAAACCCAACAAGGCCACAAATTTACTGTCCGTCAGCGCTACTGTGGAGCGAACCGAGTCGCACACTGGTCGATCGCAAGGCAGTTCACCAGCGCTATAGCAGAGAAGCTGAGCGTAGAGCAGAGGAGCAAACAAACAAACTCAGATGGGGATTAAACTCAAAACTTATTGATTTCCTCCCGTACCGAAGCAGTGGGAACAAAAATTCATGTAGAGCCATTAACGATTTTATTTATTAAGAACGCGCTGAAAAGGAAGGTAAAAAAATATTGATTGGTTAATGCTTTCGGGGTCAAAGACATGATTGCCAGTGAATGCAGTTATTGGAAACAATTAGCTACCATTTGATTTTGGTCAGCCAGAAGTTACAACGCAACGACTGCATTGCAGTTTATTTAAATAAATGAAACGCCGATATCCCCTATACAGATCGAATAATTAAGACACTGCCTGACATCGTAATTTTCTACAAATCTAAAATTAACACATCACTGAGAACCGTGACCAGCCAAAGCCCAAAATGATACACAAAGATCAAAATTCATAGGCGATTTTTTTTAAACATTAAGCAAGTCCGGTATTTTAAAAGCTTATTAGAATGAAATTTTGAGAGGTATTCTACTGACAAATTCATACATTAAAACAAACCAAATATAACAAAATTCGATTTAAAGAGATAAGTCTAAATTTATGGGTGCATATTACCAACGGAAAAAGTAAAAACACCAAGAACGTTAACATCGACCAAAAGAATACTTTTCGAAAATACGAATATAGAAAGCTGATCCACAACTGGGACTGATTACAACACAAAGGAACCTAGGGACGCAACATAAGTACTTTCCGAAATGTTCCCTCTTCAATGGTGTGAATTGTACAGCATTTTGGACAGTTCTTGTCCCTACCGTTTACACGTAAAGCGTATGCCCCATTGACACTTGAACTACGACATAAAGACGGACATCAAAGTCGAAAACCGTTTAACATTGAAGAGCACCAAAATATTTCCTGTGACACGATAATGCGGCGTTTTGGTCATACCAGTGAAAAAGCACCGTGGATGCAGCCAGAATTAATAATCATATAAAACGGCACCAATGTTGTGATCAGATATCTACGTAGCCGCACAATTTAACAACAATCGCTACAACGGTTTATTACAATACAAAATATATTGTAGATTTGATAACGTATTATACACGGGCTAACTTATTAGTTCGAGTCAGAAATGCAATTATGTATGTTCATCATACATAATTGCAATACATTATCACTAATTTCTACAAAACATTTATGGAAGGGTCTTTTCTCCATGAGCACTCGCTAAATAGCTAACGTTTATCTCGATATGCTACTTCCCATTGTGTAGCCGTGGTCGAGTTCCTGAGACGAAAATAAACACTGCAAGACCCTTTGTGTGATCACCTAGCTAGCGCTGACACATTAATTTCGTATAGCTTTATTAGGGAGCTAAACCACACCCTCTCATTTCCATTTTAAATACCTCTGAATAGTAAACTAACAATTTGAGAGTTTAAACTAAAATATTGTCACCTGCAACTTTAGCATATTTTAACGAAAACTGAAACACGCGTACACGCGTACACACGTAACGGCTATATCGCGTTAGCTACAAATATAGCTGGCAAGCTAGCTAGCTTACACAATTGGACACAGAGAATCAACACCGGGACTTTTAGCTAGTACGCTACCTTCCCCTGAATTCATTATTTCAGATAAATTGACGTAAGGATATTTTAAAGTTATCATTTCAATTTAATAACATTCAATGCGAGTTTTTAAACCTCACAAAGGTTTTATTTAAGTGATTTACCTGCTAGCACGTTTCCCTCAGCCAGAGGCAGACACCGTCAGGATACGTCATATCACGTGACCAAACCGCGTTTCTGTTCAATTCCGAGCGTGCGAGACAACCATTAGCGACGCTCTCAGTGAGTCACGTGATCCATCACATACGCGCACGTTACGTGCTCGCGACACGTGCGTGGATAATGCACTCTATGATATTTTCTTACTTCCTCACCAATACATTTTCTGAAAAATGTGTGCCGTCTTGCTATCAATAGAGCTCAAGGAGAAATAAGTGGGAGCTGTTTTTTTTTATTGTATGTGATTGAACGTAAACTACTGCCACCTGCAGTTTAACTGTTGTCTGCACAGATTCTAAAGATTTTCAGAAAACTCAGTGGCTGTGTCGGTAAAGGTTTGCGAGACAAACCCTCGTGGCCTGAGTGTCCCGTGACATTTGCCGTTGCTGCGGAAACCCGTGCACAGTTCTTCATTAAAGATGTATTGATTTCCAGCAACATTTAGGCGACAGCCTGCAAGACCCTTTTTAGTATACTTGTTTATTTCCATTCCACGAGGTAGGCTCATTATCACGTTTTCAGTTGAATGTACTCTTACGGATTTAAAACTTGAATACTAGAAAAGCTTCAATATTTGTACACACACAATATGCACAAATTATTTTACTCTGCTTCAACTGATAAGGGTTTTTATTTTATATGAGCCAGTCTACCCTATTAATATGCTCACATTCTGTAAGTCATTACCCTCTCTCCATGAAAGTTAATTCTGCAATTTATTTCGATCCCAGAACTGAATTCTAAAGGGAATGACCTATAAATAACGAAGACATTCAGCTGCCTAGCACGGTTTACCCTTATCGAATGTGTGGAGACGGTCATAGGTACACCATCCAAATACTAAGCGGCCGATGCAAGCAATACATGGAGAATTTCAAAAAGCTTAAAAGGAGGGCTTCCTGTAACAGTTCCCTGCTTTTGCTAAAGCTGCTGCCAGTCGACGGGTCTTAAAACTCTAGTTTATTTAACCCAACTGATCACTCAAAACTGTTTGCGGTGGCAGCAATTTGGAAGGTGTCTTTCTTTTAGAGTTAATTGAAACGCAGCAAGGGCGTTCGCGTTGATCACCTTTTCCCGAAGCTTTGACCGGGAATTGTCTTCATGGACCGCAGAAAGTAGCCCAGTGGAAGCCAGCAGTACTCCGTACGCAGAAAGAACAAACTGGGAATACGTTTATTTTGCACTGTACCTGAATGTCCAGCCCAAACAAAAACTTACGTTTACTTTAAAAAAAAACCTTGTTTTTACTTCAGTTTTCTAATCCATACGTAACGGATCACTATATCAAAGGGATCATTAAGCCTAGATGATGCATTCAACATGACCCCCACCAAAAAAATTTGGAGAAGGTTATAAACACAGAAACTGAAAAAAATTATTCCTTGGCGAGTCAAACATTTGGGATGGGGAAGGGGTCAAAACACTAAATACTAAAAAAAAAGTACATCAATAAGCTTTTATTAATTATTTTAAGATTCATGGGTTACCTTTTTTGTTTATTGGACAGTAATTTGTAAAAACATTCATGATGGAATAGAAAAAGGGCACCACCAAAATAGACAAGTCTGTCAATCATACTTTCTCAAGCATATACATAGAATTGTCTGTATATGTCTTTACATTTTCTCCGTATACTTACACATACACATTTATATATAAAATAAATTCTAAAAAGTGATGGTTACTTTTTAAATATATGGTTGTTACTGTTTTGTACAATACAACTCCATTAAAAGCCAAAGACTTAGAGGGCTGAAGAAGTCTGCCAGTCAGTCTTTCACAGAAAGACTAAAGGCAACCCAGTAATGACTGACCGCTCTTCTGACCAACAGTGGGAGGAGATTCGAGCTGAGATTCATCACCAACTCCCCCACCAAATATTTTTTCATATGCTGCGGTGATTATGTTGCTGGTTATAGCAACAGCAGTAATAGTAGTGGAAGGTGTTCTGGAATAAATAAGTGATAATAATATCTATAGTAACAATAATAAATCAGCTGACGCCAAATCAGGGCTCAATATAGGACTGAGTCAAAGTCATTAAAAGAAAAAGAAAAAAAAGAAAAAAAACATTTTCAGCACCTTATGGTTTTCTTTTAAGAAAAACACTGAAATTTCCACCGCCAAGACATTTCCGCAATAAAGCTGGAAGTAAAGGCAAATATACCGTCTTCTCCGGAGACCCAGAATGTCAAAATAGCATGTGGTGACCCCCAAAGCCTCACCCACAGGAGCAGGTACACAGAAAGTATGAGTATTTCTTTAAAAAAAGGATATAACCAAACAAGTTTAAAAGGTGCCCTAAATCATACAGACTGCAATCCTTCCATAGTACCGTTTAAACATCACTTCCCCTTTGTCTTTTTAACTGTTTCTCGTAGGAAAGTTATCAAGGACAGTCAACTTGACGTAAAACTATAAGCATCTTCCCAGCATCAATGATTCCACATTAACACAAATAATTTTCTAAGCAAAAAATAAAATTCAAATAATTTATTTTTCCTAGGATATTTTCCTTTTGGTTTTCAAATGCTTCCCCCCTCATTTGTGGAATGATCGGTTTAGTCCAGGGAATAAGAAGACGGACTGGGCTTGGTCTTTCAAGGCTTGGTTACGGACATTTTTTACGGACCCTTTCTCTACCTGAAAGCCAGTCAAGCTGGCTGAATGAATCATTATCACACTCGCATGTTTTTTCGATGTACATTGCAAAACTCAATAATTGTATAAGCTACGACAACGCAAAAAAAAAGAAATGCAAACAGAAAAACTGTTTCTTATCCGGCGGCAAGAGGATGTGAGCGAAGGAGCCCCCGTTTGAAGTTAAAGACGGGACTGTGTGACAAGACACGTCAGAGGTGGAAAGACGTACACAGAACTGTGGAGCTAAGGAACATAATTAGACACACGCCACAGAAGGACTGGCGGAGGAAGGTAGAGAAGTGAAGGGATGTTTCGCGTCAGGCTAGCTCCAGAGCCCGGCGTAGTTCCCGTGCAGGCCTGAGCAAAGGGGCCCTCCAGCCACAAAGAGCTTGGTGCCAGACGCGTCGTAGCAGTGCGTGTACACCGCATTAGGGAAGAAAGTGATGTCAGAGAAGTAACTCCTCCACGTTTCGTCGTGGTTCTGAAAGCAAGAAGGGAGACGTTGGAACAGACACAAACCCACAAACAGAAGCAGCTACCGTCACGAGACGATCACACATTACTGGCTATATATATATATATATAAATAAAATAAAACGAACAAAGTCAGAGAGAGACTCTGAAGTGACTGAAGTGTGGATACACGTGGGTGGAAAAGTGACTGACCAACCAGCCCTTGCCAGTGGCAAGCTTAAGGATTCCTTCTCCGGGGCGCGGCCGGAACCCGCAGCCGGTGCTGGACGAGTCATCCAGGAAGCGCTGGGCTCGAATGTCGTAGAACAGCAGCGAACCCTGGCCAGTGCCCACGGTCACAATGTGCTCGTAGAAACTCACTGACCGAATACCTGGACACAAAAAACTGTGTTATTGCATTTTAAAACGCTGCTTTGGGCCGGGCAGAGCAAAACCAATCTGGGCCAGTAGTACTTCAGCTTCTCTGCAGCCTTTTTACAGGGGGAATAGATCATACCCCGACTGTAACAGATAAAATTAGACGACTCGATCTAAACGACCACTTCACCCCCGATAACGCGCAGCTACGTTCGAGTGAACAGGCGAACGTGAGCACCCACCACTGCCCCGCTCCCGGGAGCTGACGGACTTGATGTTGTGTGGAGGTTGGCGAGGGTCCAGGAAGGACACGTGTGCCTGGGAGCCCACAGCGTACACTGACCATTCTTCTCCGTACGCTAGGCACACATTCTCCTTGCAGTGTGGTAGCTTTGTTGACAGCAGCTGGAAGAGAGGAGACGGGGACAGCAGTTCGAAGAATCAATGCGACTGCGGGCACACGCTCACAACGTAGAGAACCTACGGCCATCAAATGAACAAGGCGACAAAATAGGCGACCACGGGACGCTGAAACACCGACTCTACAAATCCGGGAAACAACTGAACGTAATAAACGCTACATTCTAGATCCTCCTGAAATTACGAGCGAGGTGGTACCCTGAGGTCAGCAGATTCACCTTGCACAGACTGTGCTCCGCCTCCCACAGGTGGAAATAACCATCCAAGGACACTGCACCAAGTTCCTGAAGGTGAGAGATCGGTGTTGGTAAAAAAAAACAGATAGCACCATTTTAATGCACCCAAAAGGCAGTAGCCGGGTTGGAGATTAACGCCGTTTATATTTACGGTGGCCAGGTGTTGGAAAAGAAACCTGCTTAAAGGAAAGCGCTGCCAACCTTGTTGTTGTTATTGAAGGCCAATGCACGGACTTTGCAGTTGTAGGGGTTGGTATACTCCTTGGGGAGGTCCTCGAGGGCATGGTGTGAGATGTGCGAGTAACCGGGGACTCCCTCAGCATGTTTCTCCACTCGGCCCAGAACCTCCTCAGAAACTTCCCACAGCCCCATGGAGCCGTCCCGGGATCCTGGGACAGGGTGAGTATGTAGCAATATTGTACAGCAGGAAGGAGATGGACAATGTCTTCTCCTCCTCTTTCAGGTGCCATGTCATGGTACTCACCTGACACTGCCATGGTGTCACTGATCCATGCAATGGAGAAGATCCAGTCATTGTGTCCATTCTATAAGTGGAACGGGGAGACACAAGGAGAGAGTCACAAGGTATGAAGGTATTGCTATGGTCCATGCCCTCCAGTAACACAATTTACCCTTTCCTGATCCTTGATCCATCACAAATCTTCTAATCTGTACTCGCAACCTTAAAAAAACCCTACTTAGCTGTACAACAAGCCTCATAAACTACTAAATGTCAGAGCCAGACTCACATCTCCAACACAGACAGGATCGAGCGTGGGCAGGCGGTAGATGGCTAGGCTGTTGGGGTTATCTCCACCTGTGGCCAGCAGGGAGCCAGACGGATTCAACTCAATAGCGTGGATCCCACAGCCTTGCTGATCCAACCCCGACACCGGCACCGCGCCCAAAGCAGAGGTCCCGAATCCCAGCCCCGCTCCATCTCTGACGACCTTGTCCTTCAGCATGGGGATCCTCGTGATCTGGCCAGTCAGAACGTCTACAACAAAAAGCTGCCGGAGACGCGAAAAAGGAGATGATCGTCATCACCGGCCAAAATCAAACAGGCGAAACATACACTCGGATACATCTTCTCCCCCCTCACCGTGTTGCACTTGGTTCCACACACCACTTGCCGGTGGTTAAGCCACTGAGAGGCGAAGACCTTGTTCAGGCGCCCCAGGGCAAACTCCCTCTCCCGCAGGATAGCAGGCAGCCGCCCGGCCGCCAAGCCTCGCAGCCTGCGCTGGAGCCCAGTCTCGTGCTGCTGCTGCGGGCGAAACTCGCGCCCCCGCAGCGCGCACACCACCGAGCGCCGCCAGTGCCACGACGATGAAGAGGAGGAGGAGGAGGAGGCGCGGGCACGTTTGTGGCCCGACTGGCACCAACCCAGCTGAGGGAAGAGGGAGAGGAAGGGTGAGAGAGAGAGCATTGGATGGTGATCAATTGGCCTTAACTACCTGGTTCCTGTCTGTCTGTCTGTCTGTCTGTCTGACTGAATAAAGGTTTAGTGCTCAAATAAGCTACAGTGATTTAAAATTATTTAACTCATGGTGTGAAAATTCTGGGTGCAAACAGCTTATACTGAAATAAGCTTATTTTGTTCAAATACGAGCGTTATATAAATAATGCTATAGTAATCGTGATGAGGTTAGAAAAGCTCGCCAGCAGCAATCGCATAGAGCAGGCTTATAGGGATACACAATAGTTTAAAATTCAAATGAAAGTTCCACAGACCAAGTCAAAGAGCTGAGGGCCTTTGTTACGAAAGCTAAGAGGAAGCTTTTCTACATTTAAAAAAAAGACATTCACATTTGCTAAAAAAATACTTTTTGGAAACCGTGATTGAAGCTTAAACTCTCCATTGTAAAGTGAGAGTCTTACCCAGCACATAATCTTTAAGTGTATTTGCAATTGAGTAAGAAACCGACATTTTGCATTAGACTGAAACAAACACTTAATAAAGCGACATTTGAGATATGCATCTCGGTTTGGGGTTACAACTCACGCCTGCACACGAGGGGAGGGTAAGGAAGAACAACTGGTCTCCACCGATTCAGTCGCCTACAAGCTGCCCACTGCAGGTTACACAAGGGGCTCAGTGCCGATTGGAGGAGAGAAATGTCCTTCCCAATGGTAGCCAGTCAGTGCCCGGTTGTATACATAGACACGAAATGCTGCTTTCCGCCCTCCCAGCGGTATGGTAATAGTGCACTGCCGCTGTGCTCTCCCAGTCACAATCGGTGACTAACACGAGCTGGATTCAAACAAGCAAAATCCAGCACAGGCTCAGTCTGCCTGAGAACCAGGCAAGTTTTATTTAATTAAATAAAAGTGAAAATTTCCTGTCTGATGAACTTACTACAGCAGCAGGCATAGCTGCAAAGGAAATTACGCATCTGTTTTTAATTACACGTAATTATCATCTGTTATACAACAACATAAAAAAAATTCATAACAAAATGAACTTCAGCAAAAAAGCAACTATGTGTCAAAATTGGAGTCGCTAACCCTTCCCCGTTGTTTACAAAAAGTTTGGTGACCGCTCTGGCATATCTCAAAAGTGAACATTAGCTTCACAAATAGATTTTTGATTAACAGTTTTCTCCATATTTTCTTCACAGCACAAAAGATGAGCCTCTTATCCATTTGAACCCTTTACAGATTCACTGAAGTGTTACAAAAACCTTTCGTCGGACCAAACCATCATCAACATTTAAAAGCTATGAGCCATTAAAACTGTAGTTTTAGTAGCCTTTCAAAGAGCAGAGCCAATGCTTTTATTAACAGTATGAAAATGCGTAACCTTCACACTAGAGCGTCAGTAAAACCACAGTGCATTCCCTGTCAGCAACAGTACCACAATAGACCCGAAGGCATTTCGGAGCGGGCGTTTATCCAATGTGAAATTTACGCACATTCAACTTTAACCACATTTCATTTAGATTTACATAGCATGGCAATGGTTAGCAAAGGTTACCCACATGTAAACATGCCAAGCCTTAATGAACAAAAAAAACAATTTAATTATGTGTACTAGCGCCAAAAACAGAAATCGGAGACCCAATTCTTCAAACTGGCATCCCAAAATTTACTACGTTCTTCAAACAACTTGGCAAAGACTGATTTCACTGAAGTACACATGGTCCCGGAGAAAATATTTTAATGAATGCAACTAAAAGATAATGATGATCCACGGTGGTAACATCTTTGGCAAATGAAAAACATATGGCTACTGCTGGAAAAGCATTTTAATACCAGTAATTTTAATAGTAATAAATAGTGCTTGAACTTAAAAATAAAAAAGAAGAGTCATACATTAAACTAGATGATATGACGTTGTATCAACTCAATTGGAATAGGGCCAATATCTGTGTACCAGTGTCCAAGGAGCCATTGGACGTTTAGCAGACACTTTAAATGAAATATTGTTCTATTAGTACTTCTTAGCTAAATTTAATTATGCCAAGTTGTAGGCCGTCAGAGTTTCTAATTGAAGACTGCGGATTATCTTTTGGACAGGGGGAATCTTGTCAACATAAACAGACTGGTTGCTGATATCACGGAAGATGTGTCAAATATGACGCATCCATAGTGCTTCCACAGAAGAGGTAAATTACAATGGTCGCAATGGATTTAACAACGAAAATAAAAATTGAGATTATGCACAAACGATCCGTTTCACACAGCCAGATAAGCGGACCAAAGGGAAATACGTTTAGGTAGCATGTATCTTTTTCATAACGCAAAGCAAGCTAACATTACACAAACGATTAGCTTGTTAGCTACGCTGGCTGGATTGTTGATCTTGGTTCTACACTAGCTAATAAAAGATCTTCAGTGGCTAGCAACTAATAATCATGAATATGTCACCACTAAATATAATAACTATTACATTCATTATACAGCTGACGTTTAGCTAACTAGCTAAAAGACTGTTAATTTGGTATCTAATTTACAGGAGACTACAAAAAAAAAAAAAAAAACATTTGAAAAACAGGGAACACAGTCCCAAAGCCAACCTACCTGTTGTTCCTTCGGCTCCCCTGCCTTCCTTTTCCTGCTAACTGTTTTTCTCGCCATAATCTGACACACACAGGTCTCTTACCCACATGGAGGGTAATATTGACTCCGGGTACTGGATCATATAATGGCGATTTGCTAATTATACTGCCTTGTGTGAAGCAGTGTACCGTGAGTAAAACGCGACAGTGCAGGTAGCTATTAGAATTACGTCCTCAAACGACGAAAGAAAGAGCGATTTAGCTAGCTGAGTCGCTAGCTAGCTAACGTCGAATTAAACTCAAAATCGCAGCTTTTTTTTTTCCCCCCCGGGCCCCCCACCTCCGTCTCCTCCCACCACCTCCGTCACTTTAAGCAGCCAAACACACCGGCGTTAACCAGGTATGCCAGCTATTCCTAAGTCACTGACTGAAGCTAAAGCAAAAGGCGTCTAAATCGATCTCATGCAGTTCCTTTTTTTTTTTTTCGGTCAATCCTTGTCTTTGAATACTGCGTCACCAACGGCAACCACAGACCGCGCGCAGTCGCACTCAGCCCAAACGTCAACAAAAACAAGGTCAAACGTGCCCGTCGTCGTATTGCGTGCGCGTCACCAGCGCGAAAAGAAATATGAGACATGTCATCCCTAAATCGGAAAGGTTATTATAAGAGATGACATGATTTTAAAGACGCAGGTCCACTTATATACTTATACTTTATATATATATATATAAAAGCTTTTCTAGATTTTGTTTGTAATTGTGGAGGGGATTACTTTTTGCAAACCTACTTCTTTTACTTGTATAACACCAATGCCACAAATTACGGTTGTACATGATGGATTCGTGAATAAAAAACTGTACAGAATATAATATATACTCACCCTTTTAATTTATCTGTATTTATTTTAATATTACAGGGGGTGTCACAATCTCGTCTGGAGGGAAAAAGCAGTATAATTCGTTTTGTGACGACCAGTTAAAATACGATATAATGGAACTGTACCAAAGTAATTTCTTATTAAGACATGTACCCAATGGCAGCCCGTTTTACTTTTGTACTGTCTATAGAGAAATGAAGGGGTTCCATACTTCTGTGTAGGTGTTGGAGCAGGATTGGCCGTGAGTTCTTAAAAGCGGCTTGTTCTGACATAAGGTTGATCCACTGTGGAAGGGGCAGGTTTTGCCTGATTTTCCAATAGGTGAGAGTAACTTTTGGCTGTGGTCATAGAGGGTAGGACCCAACGTGAGGAGGTACGGAAAGGACTCCCAGCAAGCGCAGAGTAGGAACAAGGAGAATGGAGTATAGGAAACGATGAACAAGGTTGGAGAGAGGGTGAAAGGGAGGTGCTGTGATTTAGAGAGCCAGACTTTTAGATGACATCATATAGAGACAAGTCTCTAAAACACATAGTGTTTCTGTAATTTTATCCCTTACCTATCAGACAAAATCATCCTCCCCCCATGTCACGTACACTACAAGGGGTTTGCATGTTGCCGTTTCCCTTCACTGTATAATGTGGGTTTCACTTAAAAATAGTTGTGTAGATTGCACATTAAATACACCGTTTGAATTATTTGGTTATCGTTGACATTGTTGTATAGTTAAGACAGTGAAGTTTGCGGACATTACTGCTTAGTAATAGTAAAATTATTCGAATGGTTCTGTACAGATATAGTGCTCAACGTCATGCCAAGCAGACAACATATAGAGGCATGTCCATTTAGCCGTATGAAGGCAATTGTTTTGCAAGAAAGTAATTGATTAAATGTGGTTCTGATAGCCCACCATGGTGTTTGGGTTTTTGAAGTTCAGTATAATCTGTTTATTAATTTTTCCCAGATTGTAAAAGCAGTCAGTTGGAAAATAGGGGATTGTTGAAAAAAAGGTAGGTCATTTTGGGGATTTGGCAATTTTTACAAAGGAAATGCATCCAGCTAGGTTTTTTCTAGCGTCAAGTGTAGTCAATAAGATCATGAAGACGCCACGTATAGTTATGAGTGTCTGTCCTTGTGATATTACCCTTTCATAAATTTCTATAATTAAAAAAAAAAAAAAACCCACACTATACATTTTCCAATTCTCTCAAATGCATCATAACCTAAATGAACATTGCAAGTACATCGCACATAAATCTGCATAATACGTCTGACCAATGGTCATAAGTAATCTTCCCCTAGCTGACATCCAGCACGCTTTGACAACGCATAAAGTAG
>JAOVYW010028365.1:0-16065 GCA_025775045.1 Hiodon tergisus
CCGGGGGGGGGGGTTCTAGTCCTACTAACCGTGTGAAACCAGCGACACACAAATTGACTTCCGGTAAGAAAATCGACTGATTAATTCAAAATAAAAGTCACAAATCAACAATGACAAAAAAATCTTCTCCAAATGAAATAAATCTTGATCATATTGTTAAGGGGCCAAAAGTAATTGGACAATTAGCGGCTCTGCTGGCTCATCTGGCCAGGTGTATGTTATTCCCTCATTAGTTCAATTACAAATAAGAAAATAAAAGGTATAGATTTGATTTCAACTCCGAAGAATAGTCGCTGAGAAATCTAAATGAACCCATCAGATGGCAGAAACATTAAGTGTGGTCAAATCAATTATTTGGTACACTCACAAAAAGGGAACGCAGTGGTGAGCCAAGGAACTAAAAGGCCCAGAAGACCACAGAAAACAACTGTGGTGGATAACAGAAGAATTTGTTCAATGGTGAAGAAAAACCCCTTTACAACAGTTGACCAGGTCAAGAACGGCCTCCAGGAGGTAGGTGTATCTGTATTTATAAAATCTATGAAAACTGCTGTGATTCCTATTCCGTTCACCTGATTTTGGCATAAATGCCCTCATTAAAGCTAAAAGTGTGTGCTTTGAGCTCATGTAAATTATTTGATTTCAATAATGCTGTGGTAGATGGCTAAAATAACTGTCAATATCCAAATATTTATGGACTTGACTGTGACTGGTAGTTTTGATTGTTAATGGTTGTAACTCTCCAACTGCCTTCAGGATGCATCTACTTGGATATGTTTTCACCATCACAGATTTGACGTTGCCAAAACGGAACTACTGTAACTCCCGGCCATTGGCACTCCAGGATTCCTGCATCTCAGTGGAAGATGTCCCAGTCATGGCAAGCCACACAGTCAAGAATCTCGGTCACCCTGGACCATGATCTGTTCAAGGTCCACATCATTCATTGGCTCAACTCATCCTCCATGACATCAGGAGTTTCAATCCACCCCCCATATTCCTCTGGCTCCCTGCTGCAGATCGGCTCAACCTCAAGATCTTCACCCCCTCCCACCAAGCTAACACTGGATTGGTTCCTGGCTCCCTCTGCACACATCTTGCCTACATCCCCACCAGACCCTTGCGATCCTCTACAGTCGATTGACCTAGTGGTCCCTTTGTGGGTTCGAACATCATCCAGAAGACTTCTAGCATCCAAATATTCTAACAACGCCTCACACCAGTCTTGAACCCCCCTCCCCCCCAGGAACAGATCGCAATATTTATGCTTATTTTGTATTGAACGTTATCTCCTTTGTAGCACTAGTCGTCTTGCTGTAGTCGCGAATTGGGCACCTCGGTGTTATTGCACGTTAAACCCTAAACTACGGCATTTTTGTACGTCATTCTGGGTAAGAGCGTCTGCCAAAATAACTAATACAAATTTAAGTGTAATTGTATGTATCGTAGCAGATAAGGCTATACTTGTTGCAGACTTCAAGACCACGTCGACCGCTGAACCCTTCTAGATTCGATGGGTTTTGTTCAGTGTACTGATAATGCCTAGGCATTATCGTGGTCGTACACTTGGCCTAGTGATTACCGTATGTATTAATATAGACAACCTAACCATATTCTCTCACAACCCGTTTCTTGTAACGTTTGTGATAAAAACGACTGTCTCAACCAGACACCAGCTATGAATTTGACAACGGCTAATTCAAGCGACTTGGAAACGTAGTCCAGTTATATTGACTTTAAGCACAGACGCAGAAAGTACAGGGAGGCGATTCTTTACTTCGTCGGTACTGAGTCCAGCAAAGCATGTAGTAGTTCGAGACATAATTATTTTTTGTTTATAAGGGGAATTCTCAACCTTCCCTGCGAATTTTTGTTTCCACGTGATGTTAATGTACCTGATATTTCGCAAGGACGAGGTTGAGGTTCGATATCCCTGACCTTAATAAAGTCCGGCTAAATTCTTCTCGTTCTAAAGGATACAGAGAAACGTATCTATGCTTTTGTGACTCCTAGACTAGACTATTGTAATGCTCTGGAAAATGTAATTTTGTTTTGTTCGAAAGAAAATGGTAACATTGTTACAATTAAAATGTGATTTATAGAGTCATAAAATAGTTTAAGACGCTTACAGCAGGATAGTTCACCTGGATTTTCGAGCTAACAATTTAAATCAGTATTTGAAAGTAGTTCTTACAACCGTATTTATGATGTATTTGTTTCCAATCACTCGCGTGACTTTTATTTGTACTCAAACCGGAAGTCATACTGTTATTCATTGTTGCTGAAAGAAGGAACTGTTCGTTCCAGTGCGTTATGGAACTTACCATTGCAAGAAGTTCTCATTTTGTCGTGGTATTTATGCTTCTAAGCACAATAAGCTAATATAGTAATGTGTTATACCTACTATACACGCTTTTATATATAGACGCTTTTATACAATGTTTGATATTTGCAAGTATTAAACACACAAATGTTTTATTACTACCTATTCACCCCTCCCCTTGATAGTTGTATGGTAAATGCAGGAAAGGCAGCCATTTTGCAAACTTCCCTTGTTGGAAACATACTACAGAATGCATTGCTGAAGATGGATATTGTATAGGAAAACCGATAAATGGTTAACGGGGAAACTGTCCGCAAAATTTCCATAGGTCTACATATATAACATTCTTCCATTTGTAAAATATTTGTTTTGAAAGATTAGACTCCGCCGGTGAGTAAATGTGAAACTTTTTTTTATTCATTGATGTGTCTCGCTTGTTACGCTGTCAACAACTGCATGCGTCATAACATGTTAAGTGTCTAAGATTTGTTTGACATTCAGCTATTAGTTTCGCTTTTTAGAGTCGCATCGTTTTATTTTTTATTCTCGTTTTTGTTTGGTTTTTAACTACTGGCTTATTTTAGATTTTAGAACGTATACTTGGCTTTGATTAAGTGCATTTTGCAGTTTGGATTACATTGTCCGGTTGTATTAAAAATATTTTCGAAGTAAGTATAATTGTAGAATGCATTTGTATTGGTTTTTCAACACATTACACAAATCCTACGCGTGTAACGTGAGCCTACCCTGGCGAACTAGTTTAATCAATTTCAGAGGTGAGGAACTAGGGTAACGTTAACACTGAACAGCACGTTTAGACTTTCTGTCTTGAAGACATTTTTTATTAGTTTCATATCGGCAATCGCTATTGAGATTCACAACGGTGGGGAGTGAAATTAGTCATGCATATGGCACAGGCCTATTTTACAACAGAACAAAAAAAAAACACCCTCGTGGAGAGCTCACTAAACGGTAACACCAAAGCTCTGTCATAAAACATGCATACACCCGTTAGTACTTTTTGTGTTATGTTGTATTGTACATTGAATATATAAAAGTTTTGCATTTTGACACGCCCGATAACACAACGGTATTGCCGGTCGGGTAATCGGTGGATTTTGGAGCGTTCTTGAACTTTATGCTTTGTGGTGTAGATGAAATCAGATTTACGTTATGTTAGTGTTTAAGTAATAATAAAATGAGACATGGATACCCATTTAAATATGTTCATTTGTTAAAACGCACGATTTTTATCTCGCTTATGTAAATTATTTTTATTTTAAATAATAAGGTACTAGTTACTTTGCAGGCAGTGCATTGTGGGAGACTAGCATTGGTTGCGGACTTTATCATAGGCATTTTATAGGAGGAGCTGTGGCCTCCCCCCCGTCCACTCCACTCCCCCACCCCCCAAATGCTAATCCACAATAGGCTGCTGCGTTGTGCGTTATGGGATACCTTTCCGGTTTTGAAGCGGAAGTACATATCGTAATTGTTGTTTAGCTACATTTCTAGCTAGCTAGACTCTCACACGTTTTATTTTTCAAGTCATTAAGTAATATCGCTAGGTTTAGTGGGTTGTTGAAAGTGGTTTCATTCTTCCCAATTGATGCGATTTTTTAAGCGTTGTTGGCATCTCGCTTAGGAGCTTTGGGACAACTTGCGTTGTTCGGGGGTGCAACTGCATTCAGGCGAAACTTAATATCGAACGAAAGATTCAGATTTGGAAGATTTGTTCAGTTCGTGAATCTGTGCGAATCTTGTGTTACAGTTAACATTATTTGTCTGAACTGTTTAAACAGATGCAATTGTTTTTTTAGAATAAAATATGACGGTGTGAACTGATTTAGTTTAAAATAGCTTTTCGACAACTTGCTCGTGCGCACGGCACTGCCGCGAGTAAGTCTGTAGTCTTCACACGCTCCGCTCAAATCAAGTAAAGTTGCTGAACTGACCTTTATTGGCTACCCCATATATCATTCAATATTTAGGTAAGTTTGTCTTAAGCCCACATTCCGCTATACCTTGCCTAAATAAAATAAAGTTTTTGGATGTTATACGGTCCTTGTTATACGGTACACTGTCACATTGCATACAACCCGTCTCCATGCGTTTCTGTTCTCCACTGACGGCAAGACTTCCATTCCTTTTTGAGCTCTGGAACCAGCCTGGTTGTACTAGCCATTCTGGATGCCTTCAGAAAATGTATATCTGCACGCCCTGGTCTGCGATAGAAAGAAACTAAAGAAATATTAATAATAAAAAGCATGCCTGTGTTTGTTCTCCCCAGCTTATGACAAAACCATTGGTCTTGTCTTGGTTCTCTTTTCCACTGGTCCCAGGGTTGCAAAGCGTGGGAGTATTCTTAATAAATTTAGAAAATTTCCATGGAGATTTTGTGGAATTTATTATTTATTAACTGTTTTTACTGGGTCTTACTCTATGTTTTTGCCCAAAGCTGACCATAACTTCAGAGACCTGCATTCCTGGAGGAAGTCTGATGTAAGCCTGCAGAAACAGCTCTACAATTGCACCGCATGTTTCCTTTGAAATTGTATAGGCAGTACATGACCGATTTGTTTTTTACTTATAATTCACCCTGCAGCCTACTTTTTTTATTCATTCATTTTTTTGTTGTCATGAAAAACAGGTCTTCTAGCATGGAACCCCTCAATTTGGTTCTCAAAAGAAATTATGAATAATATATGTATTAAATATATATTGATAGTGTAGATTATATGCAAAAATAGACAAATATGCATGTTCTACATTAGAACAAAGAATGATATGGTGTTAAGTATTGGTATAGTCTATATTAGCATTTTAAACTGGTTCATAAGTCCTCCTCAGTCTTCTGTACAGCCAATCCAACAGTCACTGATTATAGTGCAGGAAACGCAGCTTCTCTGGATTTTCTCCCAAGAGGGAGAAACAGTCTTGAAAACCCTTTTACTTGGGACAGAGGAGACTAGAGAGGAGATACAGTCCCTTAAATCCATAAGCCATATCAGTAATTGTGTAATTGTATCAGTAAAAGTTTACTAGCCCTCTCATGTCTGGTCACCTAACTAAAATAAGACAGGCTGCTAGTTATTGTCACCAAAATGTTATGGAGTTGTAATGATACACTAAGCTCACTAGCCCCCCCCCCTCCCCCCTTCCATCCTTCTCACCAAAAACTCTGACATAGCGGAGTATCACTGTGAGGAAATGGGAATGGGGGTGTTCACATTACAGAGGAACATTAGCAATGCTTTTTTCTTTTTTTCTTTTACACAAATAGCTGTGTTACTTTTTTGCCTTGTCTGGTATAACTCGACTCCATTATGCCATTCTTGTTGCTGGTCTACAACTGAACCCATTTGGAAATTTTTTAATGCAAACTACTAGTATGCACTGTATAAATTTTGGGTGAACTAGTATTAAGGTAATATTAATATTTTTGTGCATTGTTGCCCTCTCTTGCTCTCCCTGTGTGCTAGAGCAGAGAAAATGAATGGGACTCTGGACCACCCAGACCAGCCGGATCTGGACACGATCAAGATGTTTGCAGGCCAGATCCCTCGGTCGTGGACAGAGGAGCAGATGCGGGAGTTGTTTGAGCCTTATGGTGCCATCTATGAGATCAGTGTATTATGGGACAGAAGTCAGAACCCCCCACAGAGCAAAGGTGAGCTCCCATACAGAGTTTTGCACGGTTAAAGGGATCCAGGCCTGTCTGTTACTCCAAATTTTCTGCATTTGTACTGATTTGCAGCAGTAAAACATTAAAAAGTTAAAACAGTTTCATAAAGGGGTCTTTTGGTATCATCTACCCTAAAACCAAGTATATAGTTCACTTTTGGAAAGTTATTCATCCATTTCATTATTTATTATTTATTTTATCGTTTTCATAGTGAATCTTAAATATTTACAAAATAAATATCAAATATTACAAAATAAACAAAATTTTTAAAAAGTTATAGCACTTGCCTGTTTGGAGGTGTCGAAGAAAACTCAGTCTTCACTGTTTAGGAATGGCTGTGTCAGGTTGTCTCTATTAAATCATGCAGCATTAAGGGAGGAGCATCAGTCACAGTTTAATAGCTCTCTCCAGCGCAAAGCTTGCAGTTTTATTCACATATACAAACTGCTCTTTGTTTGAATGACCCCCCCCCCCCCCCCGTTGTCCACACAGGACTGGGAGGGGGTTGGGACACAGTATCCAGAGTACTTCTTATCTAACAATAACACATGCCTGAGTAAAACACATTTTTAATCACAGAAGACACCCCAATAGGGAACAAGCGTGGGGGGGGTGAAAAAGGAAAGTTCATTGCTGCAAATACTGTAGTCTTAGTTTAGGGTTTTGCATAACAACCACTCATCTAATATTTATTCTACAGAGATACTCTACCAGAGTAAATATAAATAATATTATGTGCATGGGTTTTTACTGTGTTGTTATAGTGAAGGTGTAAGGTTTGATCTATCCATGGCGCGCACACACAAAAAAACCCAACAGAAGTAAAGTAGCCTTGGTTATTTCATGTTTAATTTTAAACTGTTTAGTGGCCTATGTCATGTACACCAACTGTCACTTTTTGCTGCCTTGTCAACATTTCCTACCATGGCAAAATAGGACACACTTCTTTGGTACCTTGTCAAATATTAAACCATGTCAAGCTTATCTATGTGTCACGTCAGATAGCATAGATAGAAACTTGACTCTACCAGCATTAGGTTTTTAAATTTAGAATCTGCCAAATGCCTAAATAGATTTTTTTTAACAGTACAAATCAAAAAACAAATTAAAGACAAATTTGGATTTCAATCAATCAGAAGATTGCCAATGGTATGCTCTAGTTTTCTCGGAGAATTGTCTTACTGTCTTAATACAGACATAGGTGCACCAGTATCAATTAAAAATTGTCCTCAGTCTCCGCCTCATCCTAGCTACCGTTGGCCCTTGGCTGAATGACGGTCAACCCAGGCACGGGATCCACCCTTTTCTCTGTCTTGGCGCCTGAGTGTATATTCGATGGCTCCCTGAAATTCCCCCTCCCCTATAGAATCGGGCTCCTGATCCGCTGTAAAGTCCAGACTGGGTCAGGGGGAGCCCTCGTTGAAGGCAGGTGGTTCTGTGGGCATGGGAGATTGGGATGTGGCTGAGATTGATGTGCCTGTTGCAGGCGCTTCCCCTTTTTTGCAGCATCTGGAGTAGTGGAGCAATCGGCCTGTTGTGGAGCATATGTTGGAGGCTGTTCCCTCGCCCTCTGTTTCCAACGCCTCTCTGTTTCCAACGCCCCTCTCTGTTTCCAACGCCCCTCTCTGTTTCCAACGCCCCTCTCTGTTTCCAACGCCCCTCTCTGTTTCCAACGCCCCTCTCTGTTTCCAACGCCTCTCTGTCCTACTGTCCTGGTCGTCACTTTGGACTGTCTTTACCAACATTATGTCCCTGTTCCCCCTTCTGTCTGCCTGTCTTTCCCGCTTTCTAAACTTATCCCAGTTCATTCTTTCTTTCCCTGAGCTGCATTTTTTCTTTTCTTGTTCATCCTCTCAGTCTGTCATTTTTCCTCTATACTCTTAACTTTGTTACACTTGGTGTGCCTTAGTGTGCCCGAAAATGCAGTTGCCCCAGGCACACTCTGGGAGACAGTGTAAACGCTGCTATTGTGACAAGTTGTATCCAATTGGTAGCACTAATCAAGAGGATTTATGCAAAAATGCCGAAAGGATCCATCAATTGCACTCTGCATTACATGTTTACTAGCATTAGCATTTACATATGTTAGGGGTATCAGTGAACCGTTTTAATGCATTACCATAAATCTTTTGCTATCAAATTTTTTTGTCTTGTGTTCTCTTTCGGCAGGTTGTTGTTTCATTACATATTATACCCGTAAATCAGCATTAGAAGCACAAAATGCCCTTCACAACATGAAAATTCTCCCAGGGGTAAGTGAGACTTATTTTTCCAATTCTTTTCAGTTATCGAGTGTATTGTAATCAACTTACATTTTGAAGAAGCCAGTAAAAAAAAAAAGGAAATCATATACACAGACATACATTTAGAATGCTCTGTTGCTTAATCAAAAACATTGAAGTGCTTAATGTAATTTTAATTAAATTAAAATTGTGTGACCGCACGTGGATAATGGACACAAACAAAGAAAAGACAAAACGGTGAGATCAGTTTGTATCATTTATTAATTAAAAGTTAGTGAGAGCAGATTGCATGCAAAGGTCTAAGTTTAACTGGGCTAGTTAATAAAAACCACACAGTTTTTCTAAAACTGCAGCAGATTATTAAACACTTGTCAGGAAGTAAAGAAAACAAAAATGAATGCCAAGCGATTGGCCTTCCAGAAGAAGTAAGAAGTTCTCCAGAAGAACGTTTCAAATCAGTTTACTCTTAATGACAATGCCGGCCCAGATGATGTAGCCTTGTGGTATCCTGTGGTATTAGAAAAGCTCTAGTTTCGTTGGGAGCAGTAGAATTTGTCATGAGATGAACAATAGGACTTTTCCAGTCATGAGAGAGTGGATTTGTCTTTCCTCAATTAATGTACAGGAGGTGCCATAGCGAAAGAGATTGGTTGATTGTCCCTTGTCAGGGGCTGTTGTGAAAGATCGAGGAATGTCCATTTTCTGGTTTTACGTAACGTATGATTAATGGTTCTTGTGACTGGTTATCTGACTGGTCTGTTGAAGACAATTTGTATTGTAGCAATAAGCTAAACATTTATAAATGCATTAAAAGTGGATTGGAACATAGAAATAGAAGACTTTAACCCGTTAATGTTAATGTTTTGATCTGGTTTGGGGATAAATGTTGTTCACCAACTAGAGTGTTCGGTAGGGTCGGGGTCAGGGTTTAACCCTAACCCTGATTTAAGCCCACTAAAAATGTGTGCAGTACAGTGCAAAATCTTAGGCAGCCTAGGTTTTTTTACATAGGTGTCGTCTTTCACGTTTATTTTTTGTCTTCTGTGTTAATGTGTCAATAGACCAGTATTTTATTTATTAAAATATGTTTTTTATTTTTTTAAATTATTTTCCAAACGAAGGAGACAAGGAGTTTGCCGATTTTCTTATAAAACTGCATGACAGTGTACCTAAGAGAATTGGTGCTGTTTTAAAGGAAAAGGGTAGTCACACCAAATATTGTAAAATAATTTTTTTCCCATTTTCAGTGTTTTTCCCCCCCCATTTCCTTCTGGAACATGCAATATGTTCAGCGCTCTGGGACAAATTCTGTTCTATAACAAATAAAGTGGGATTCGTTGATTGAAAAGCTTTTTTCTTCTTCTGTAGATGCATCACCCCATTCAGATGAAGCCTGCAGACAGCGAGAAGAATAATGGTACGTGTATAATTGGTGTCTGAATCATGCAGGAAAGTAGATATAGAGAGTAGATTGCCTCCGCTCTGCATAATTTCTATTAGCTTATGTTTCTAGAAAACAAACTAGGATTTAAGAGGGGCTTAAACAGACATGCAGGATGCCTTTACAGCAGTATTTATTTTACTGATAGAGCGTACACTCCCCTGTAGGAAATGGCAAGTTCTGTCTTTTAAAATCTGAAGCACTTACTGTTGAGGACTGGTCGTCCTCCATATCTTTACTAATCTCATTCTGCGTTTATGTTTGTGTTTATGTAAAAACGTTTTGTTTGTCCGTGTTCCGTTTTATGTTTGTTTTGTTCCCTCTCACTGGACTTTTTTTGGTTGTTGTCTTACAATTGGAAACCAGTTGGGGGAACTGTGAAGGTTTTAGTTGTTTCTTCACCCCCCCTTGATTTGTGATATTTTTTATGTTTTTTCTTTACCTCACCTCAGTCCCGAGCCACTGCATGTCATTTCACCATGTTTGCAGAAGCCCTTTAATTTTTAAACAAGTTTGTCCTAGTTTATCTTTGTTTTTCTGAATGACATGTTATGCTAAATGTTTAATTACTAAATGCAACAACTCGTACATGAAATACACAATTTTTACTGAATTGACGGAATAGTCGCACATCGTAGCATATAGTGTATTTCTCTACATCAGTATCAGTTCCTTTGATCTAAAAGTTTAGTAGCAGTAAATAGCTGCTGCTCCTGTCGGCTTTATTGGTTCAGTTTGGCTTTAAGTAGTTTAGCCAATTATTAATAAACTGGTTTCCTCTTATTACGCTGGGTTTTTATTAGCTGGCTAGCTGATGCACTCCTCACTTTTCTCCACTCCACTTTGTGTTGTCATGTCAAAAGTGTTTTTTACACAGAAAAAAATTGATTCAACAGGTAGAGTACAGAACTAGCTTCCCCCTAAAAAAATATTTTTTGGCTCTATTGAATAATATATTGTAAAATTTGTTTAATCGCTTTATTTATGTGAATACACTGTCCTGTTTCTGGGACGTCATAGTCTTATTGTTTAACACGGTCATACTGCTTTAGTCTAATGTAAACTTAACAGTAGTACAGTTTAAGCTCAAAAACAATATGCCAGTTAAAATACACAATTGGCGTTTTATATTTTATATGTAAGTTAACAGCTTCTGGTTTAGCACTTCTGATTTATGCTTTCAGACCACCAGTTTGAGAGGGCTGTGTCAATGGACGAAAACGTTTGGGGGTGGGGGGTATTACGTGGAACACAATGCAACAGTGGTCTTGTTCTAAACCTCTACAAAGTTTTCTGGGGCACTACAATGCCTTAACCGTGGTATAAATGAAGCACATTTTACAACGTGATTTATTTGATCGCACGTGTTACTTTTTGGACTGGTAACTATATTGACGATATGTATAAAAAATAAAAAAATAAATGTTTCCAACGTCATGATATACAGGGATATTGAATATTGGCACAACCCTAATGGTGGATGTATTTCCGGGTTTCTTTCAGCGGTGGAAGACAGGAAGTTGTTTATTGGGATGATCTCGAAGCAGTGCAATGAAAATGACATCAGGCTTATGTTCTCGCCATATGGACAGATCGAGGAGTGTAGAATATTGCGCGGGCCTGATGGACTGAGTCGAGGTGAGGCAAATGCAGTTGGCCTTCGTCGTGTTCATGTTCTCATCTAACTACACATACATGGCTTCATTACATACATGGCTTCATTACATACATGGCTTCATTACATACATGGCTTCATTACATACATGGCTTCATTACATGCTTCATACTCTTATACCTCATATACTCATATATACTCATACCTGTCTCTGCCTGCTTTGGATGCACTGGCACGGCACCAGACTAAATTTACCAAAAGTTGTATTAAGTACCTACTGGAAAACAAATTGGGGTTAGAGCAACAGAAAATGCTGTTGAATTGACCGGTTCAATAAAGATACATTCTTATCATGGTATTTTTGTAACTCTAAAGAAAAGCATGATACCTTTTAAAGGCTTTATTTTGTGCTGTGTAGATGCTTTGCGTTTGATTTATAAACGCTGTTACAGTTCCCAGCTCTCAGAAAAAATTGAATCCCCTTGAAAATGGGATTTTATGAAATTCTTGATGCTAAAACAAGCCCCAGTACAGTACCACTGATGTTCATTTCTGGAATGCAAGCGTATCATACGTGTGGGTGTATCTGTGTTTCAGGTTGTGCTTTTGTCACCTTCACGGCGAGGCAAATGGCTCTGTCGACCATTAAAGCCATGCACCAGTCACAGACCATGGAGGTAAGGATGGGTATCCTCTCCAGTGTAGTCCTGGAAGCAAAAACCAAGAATCAAGAACAAACCTCCTGTAGCGCACCGTTGGCTATCTTTTCAACCATCCACAAAGTGCTGAAGCAATTGAGCTAAGAACTTTTATTCTGTTTCTTCCTACTATTATGTCATTTTCCAATAGTTCTCTTGACTGCCTTTGGGGTCAGGGAGTAATTTTCCATTTGGCACTAGGTTTTAGGTTTTTCTGTTTTATTTTTATTCCCACTAGAAATAGCAATCTGTTCAGTGCTTTGTGTCAAATTATAGTTGTAAAAATGTGATTTGACAAATAGTTTGATTGAATCCGTTTCTGGGTCAAATGCAAATGTGTCAGTAAACTTAAATTCAGTTTGAATTGAAATTACAATTCAAATATGTATCCTGAGGTTTTTTTCCCATCTAATTAAAAAAATTCTTGAATTTAATTAGAATTTACCAACAAATTCCAATTTCGTTCTAAATTGACCCCAATCCTGGATTGAATGAGGGAGTCGTACAAGATTTTATTGACAGGCTGAAAAAGAGAGGGGACCTCATTTACAGAAGAGTTATGTTTCGTTAATATGTTAATTTTAATTAATTTCGTTAATATTTGTTCGAGATATACGTATATTTAGTATCCAACCTACATCATGTACACGTGGATATAACCTCCCGGTGCTTACAACAAACTGCACAACAAACCAAACTAACTTGCTGCATTATGAAAACATCCGTTTGACTTTCACAGCCAGGTGACCGCAGAGATAGGTCTTACGCTTCCTTCTTCTGGTGTACCTCAGATTCTCTCAATACCTCAGTAAACATAATAAGTTGTGCAACATCACAAATCCTTTATTTATTTTTACATAGCATTTCATGTCTTAATACACCATTTCGGTGAAACCTTACTTCAAAAAGGCCAGATGTTCCCAAGCGTCTGGGTGTGTCAAACCCTATCCCACAAGGTTTCTTGTCAGTTCCCCCCCTCATTTCCCACCCTTTGATGTCTTCTCGTCAAGGTTGTAATGTCCCTTGCTGGTATGTTTTTACTGTGTTCCGTTTGGTGAGGCCTTTTCACCTTTCTGCACACAGGGCTGCTCGTCTCCCATCGTGGTGAAGTTTGCCGACACACAGAAGGACAAGGAGCAGAAGCGCATGTCCCAGCAGCTTCAGCAGCAGATGCAGCAGGTCAACGCTGCCTCCATGTGGGGAAACCTGACAGGACTCAACTCGCTAGGGCCACAATACCTCGCAGTAAGCACTTGGCTCTTAAACTATAACTTAGTGTAAGAGTCATTTCACATTTATAATTTATGGTGTGGGGAGTGTTTTCCTGGCACATGTTGGGTCCTGTTTTTTACCAATTGAGTTTGAACGCCACAGCATTTCTGGACATTGTTACCGACCAGTTCCACACATAAATACTTCCAACGGGTTAATTTGTCACAAAAGACGTATTGTCCAAGAATGGTTCCAGGAACACGGCAGCAAGTGTAGTTTACTTGAGTGGGCCGCTGCCAACCCCAGACATCGACCCAATAGAGCATCTTTGTTTTAATGTTGACTGAGAAATAATTCATCTATAAGCATTGTTACCGTGTTTTAGGGATGCTACATTATCCAAAATTCTGGAGTTTAATTGATTTTTAAATTTTTTAATGTTTTTTTTCCCCTGAAATTTTTATGTAATTGCTGAGCCCTTAAGACATTTTTTCTTAAAATGCTGATTTTGCATGCTGACCAATAATGCTGATTTTGCATGCTGACCAATAATGCTGATTTTGCATGCTGACCAATAATGCTGATTTTGCATGCTGACCAATAATGCTGATTTTACGTAATGACCAATAGGTCAGAGTTTAATATATGGTCTGTAAACTTAATGATTTCTAAACTGGGGTGACTGGTTACTAGATCATGAAAGTGTCACTTTATTTAATAATTTTTAAACCGTAATTTGGATTTACCTGTTGTGCTGCTGTGTCTCAGCTCCTCACGACAAGCCCTGCAACCACACACAGGGACAAGTATGTAGGTCTCGTTCCCCCATGTCATTATCAAGCCACCATCTAGCCACCTGTCTCTCCCAATCTTAATGTTGAAGAAACTGTGCTCCTTGTGTCTTTCCCTAGTCTGCGCCAGAAGCAGTGCTGACCTCTCTGTTCTCTGTTTTGGTGTAATGTCTAGCTTTATTTGCAGCTCCTCCAACAGTCAACCTCTTCTGGGAACACGCTCAACAATCTGCATCCTATGTCAGGTAAAAATCAGGTTCCCCTCTATTAGATCGTCTTTCCACTTAACGCCAATGTCACATATTCCCTTGTGGTCAGAACTTTCGGATGCACCAATTTCAATTACATAATTCTAAATTCACGCACTGGAATAAAGCATGTGTGAAAGTGACCACGTTAAAAGAGCTGACATTCGGCAACAAGACCCGAGAGGGTGTGTGTCATTGCGGGTATTTCAGTAGACATTTTGTTCCATTAAATAAATCAATCCTTAGCAATAGTGACTTTATTGTAACCACTGAAACATTCTGAAATTGTAAAATGTAGGGTTACAAAATGTAACTTTGTTGTTGTTGTTATTATTAATATTATTATAATACAGGGATTAGGATGCCATGTGTTGTCTCATAACATAACGTGAAGTTATACATTAGTTAGTAATATATGAAAATATAGCTTGTACGGTTAACTTTACATTAAATGATATAATTTTTTAATTTGAAATTAAAAGTTAGTACTAGCACATATTTCTATGGGTGTCAAAGTGAGGCTGGATGTTATTCTGGCAGTGGGAATGGATGCAGGAAAGAATCCTGGCTAAAGAAGTTAAGAAAATAAACTGTTAGAGCTAGTTAAGTTAACTGATTATATTTTACTTAGGTCACATTTGCATATGTCAGTGACCAATCATGAAATATAAATAGTAACTCAAGTACCTAAACCTAATGTACCTAAACCTGAAGTTGTTTAATTTGACTTCATAGCAATACTATTTTTCATTAACGTAATGACATACTGGATTTCATTGAAGCAAGCTTTTGTTACCTAAAATAAAGACACAGAAACCAGGATTCGTGGGACCAGGCAATGGTTTTCCACCCCTCAATTGGCCGGTGACCACTGGAGCTGCTTCTTGTTTTTAGGAGTGGAACGAGGATCCGTGACAAGGATAGACAAGTTCTGAGTTCTGAGATGCTTTGAGATTAAATCCCTTTTTTGCACACACATTATGTATGAAGAGATTCACAAATACACTAGTACTGTACTATATATATTTTTTAAATTCCTATGATATACTGCCTTGTAATTAATGGTTCTAGGGTTATAGATATTATATAATATATATATATATATTATAACAGCTTCCCTGTCCCTAGCACGTGAAAATCTTATTTAATTCCTATTTTTGTTTAACTTTTTCCTGTTTAACTTTTAAAAATATTGACAATAATTCATGTTTGCATACTATTTATTGGACATAACAAATAAAGCCCATTCCAGAAAGCTTAACGTTCAACAAGAAATAGTTAAATTCACTTAAACTCATATTGCATGATTGTCACCGCCCATTCAAACAACAAATGCTTGTCAAATATAGAGACCCAGCCTCTTTAAATATATCGTAAAAGTGAAATCTTTACAAACGGTGATTTGGATTTATTGTTATACTAAAGCATTGTTTTAGAGAGGTTGTTCATGAACTCTGGATCTTTACCCCTTACATTAGGGACTTGAAAATCTATATTAACCTTGAATAATAATGTTTACAATAACAGTATAAATGTTTGTGTGTGCGTCTGTGTCTGTAAATACATGTATACATATCAAAAACATATGTATATGTGTGTTTGTATGCATGTATGTGTGTTTATCCAGGCGTGAGTGAGAGCCCTCTCTGTCCGGTGTGTTGCAGGCCTGAATGCCATGCAGAATCTGGCAGCCCTGGCAGCAGCAGCAGCCACTGCAGGACAGTCCACACCTGCGGGCACCTCTGCCCTCACCAACTCCAGTAGCCCCCTCAGCATGTTTACCAGCTCAGGTATGGAGCAGCCACTGCA
>JAOVYW010028376.1:11085-30208 GCA_025775045.1 Hiodon tergisus
TTGTAGGACAGGTGTTTAGGACAGACAGGTGATGATTAGTCAGATGGTCTGACTGTCATGGTAAAAGGTGTGGTGTGACTGGTTACTGCGGCGGAAATTCTTGAAAGCAGAATTCCTTCAGCGGTGAGACACAGGCACAGTAAGTACTCAGACACAATATCCATTCAGCACCGATTTAATGCTTGCAAGCAAGAGTCTCCCCCTCCTAAAGAGTGAGAGCCCCCATCATTGGATTCACATCATTCTTATACACATGAAAGAAACAGTTACAGAAATCGACATCATTCAGTGGAAAAGTACAGTACACCCTTTGCAGTAACCTTCCACCCCCGTTTTTAGCAGAATATTAGTAACTTCATCTGTGTATTAAGAGAGATAGAACCCAATCATAATAATTTCCTTAACATTACTTTGGGTGGTGTGGAAGTTGAGGAACCATGAATTTGTCAGAGTATAGAAGACTGGTATGAGGTTCAATTTCTGGGCTTATTTTAGAGGCTGGACGTAAAAGGCTTTCATTGGCATAATTCAACCTTTGTTTATGGTGAATTTAAGGGAGCATAAAGTTTGGCCATTTGTTACTTCTCAAGAAGGGTTCGCACCCCTTCCTTGCTTGGATTAATGTTCTGTTACCATGGTAAAAATTAAATCCAAGAGCAGAGCACTCTGAAGCCAGGATTTCTCATTGGTTGAGGGGCCTGCTCTGGATTGTGATGTGTGCTGTCAGCCATCCAATGAGGGCAGCATGAGTGCAGGGGCTGTTGCTAAGGGAAGCGGATTGCAAGAAAAAGGAGTCAGCTCCCCCCCCCACTCTTCCTCCTTCCTGCCTGTTTCCTACATGTGTCTTAATGTCAGATGTGTTGGAGTGTGAAGGAGACGTGGAGGGGGGTCGAAAAATTGAATGAGCACCTCACGCTGCGTCTGAGACAATTGATTGACGGCAAGATTGTGCAAGCATGACGAAGGGAGGGAGAAAGGGAGAAAGAAAGCAAGGGAAGGGAATCTGGTGGGGGGGCTGGGGGTACAGTGGGAGAGATTTGGGAAATGAAAAGGGGGGGAGGAGCAGTGGAGAGAGGACGATTTTGCTCACTGTATGCGCAGAGAGTCACGTAGGCAAGTGCTCCCCCTCGAGCCTCCAGACAGCAGAAGCCGGCTGACAGCCCGTCAAACGGGCGTGCTGGACCGGTCAGCTGTCGACAGCAGGTCCCATCCTGAACAGTTCCCTGGTGAAGGCTTTCCAGTTAGGGTCTCTAATGCATGTCACTTTCTTACCCCTGTTGGCATGCACTGCGTCTGCTAAGAATACCTGTCAAAAATAGCTTGTGGATTAATGTTTTCTATATTCCGTTCCAACAAGGTGCTTTTTGTTAGTGGTTAAAAAGTGTGTGTGTGTGGGGTGGAGGGGCAATGACATGGCTGTTTCTCCATCCCCGCCTTGGCTAAACCTTGGCCGCAGTTTGCTAAGCAACTTGATTTATCTTTGCAGCTCCTCCAGTCTGTCACAAAGGAGCAGCGAAACAAGGAGTACCTTTTGTTACCAAGGTCCATTGAGTCAAGGCAGAGTTGCGCCACCATGCGTTGGTCCTGTGTGTCAAACGCACACTCGCAGATTCACTCACATGTACGTGCACTCAAACGCAGACGCTCAAACGTACACATATACATGCACACACAAAGACGCAGTCAGATGTAAGCACACACATACAAACACACACGCTCAGAACTAACCAGCACTACAGGAAATCCCATTAGCTACTTAGTACGTGAAATAATTCTGTTAAAATTTAGTAATCATCTGCTTGTTCATTTATTCATATAGTTAAAAAACATTTGTTTTGTGATGTATTACTACCCCCTATCCATAAATCAGAGCCTCACATGATTTCAGGATTATTCAGATCAAAGGCATCACTAGTTAATAGTTATTTTTGTTGCTTATTAAAGGTTCCTCCCCTCAGTGGCTTGCAGTTAGATATTTACTAATGTCTGCCAGATTACAGCTGTGTAGTAAGATGCATATAGGTTTTTACATTTGTGCAAAATCTTTCATTTTATATATGTACCATTTGGCAAGGCCAAAACGTGAGCTAAAGAGAAAACATTTTCTTCTCTAGTGTAGTGGTTTAAAAATAGCTACTGCTGCTATGCTGGCCCAGTTCCAAGCTGTAAACACACTCTCTCTCTCTCTCTCTCTCTCTCTCTCTCTCCCCCCCTCTCATTGTCGCTCAGTCTTGATGATGCCGGCTTGGCAGCCAAAACAGAGAGCAGTAACGTATCCCAGTCCGGCCCTAGCAAGTTGCACCGTTTCCCTTCTGGTTGGCAAAAGCGATTGAGAGATTAATCTTCCTTCGGTTCCACATGAAGCTGGGCTCGATGGGGACATGTTGTAGAGTAGGGGAGAGACGACGACGGGGAGGACACGAGGAGACAGATGGAAACGGTGGAGGGAGATACTGAGTGAGAGAGAGAAAAGCAGGGGAAAAGTGGAATAGGCAATAAAGGTGAGAGGTGGGCATGGAAGGGAAAAGAGAAAAGTGGAAGGGAGAGAGAGAGAGTTGAAAAGGAGAAGAGCCTAGTACTGTCTCTCCCTCCTGCTTGGTGGCAGGAGGTCCGGTTGGGTGGTCCGTAATGAAGCCAGAGGAGTGGAACAATTGTAATTCAACCATCCACAGAGTGGCCATCGTGACTGGGCCATCCAACCGACGTGCCATGCCTCACTGATTGACTGGCAGCTAGACAGACACTTCTGCAGGGGAAATTTACTGTGTGCAGATGGCAAGAAACACTGATAGACATTAAGGTTGTATGAAAATGAAAGGGATTGGGAAACACAGTGGGGTTGACCGATGGAACATCGATGCCCTTTAACCAAGTAAAGCCTAGATCAGCCACAAAAGAACAATTAAGACAATGTGACAGACTGAGAGGCCAAAGATGTATCTGTCAAACCGGATGTCAGTGTCTGGTTAATGTTGTGCATGGGTATATTTTTTTTCTGTCTCATTTACATGTCAGCGCATATGTTTGGGAGGTGAAGTCGATGTCATTATCAACTCGTTTGGTCCCAGATACACAAACCTCTTTCCCTTACATGCCCTCCTCAAAATAAAAAAGTCAAGAACTGAAATCTGGTTTGCCTTTGCTTTTAGGTATACTTAAATTTATTTATTTTAGGAGGGCATGAAAGGGTAAGAGGTTTGTGTATCTGGGACCAAATTAGTATCACAGTACATCCCGTGTCACCCCCGGTCAGGTGCAAGCTATAATCCCTAATTAACGAATATCTAACCAATTTAACCATTTAACCATTTTCACATGGCACTGGGCAGGGAGGCACTGCCCCTCCCCTCTCACCCACCGTTCCCCTGCACTATATTCTGTTTCGTTAGAAGTCAAGGCTGTAACTACAAATGTTATCATTTGCAACAAAAGGCTGAATTACAAATGACAAATTACTGAATTTGATACAATTTTCATATTCATTCCCAAAATGTTCTTTCCTCTGAGCAAGCCTGTCGTGCAAATACCACTCACTCAGAGGATCACTCATTGATTTCACCGGTACGAACTTCATCTGGAAAATACAACCTGGACAGTTAGACAGTAATCTGACTCACACACAAGCACGTACATATATTCTCAGAAACATCACAGACACAAACTCACACACACACAAAGCAACAGACATACACACTCATCACAGAAGCTCACACACACGCACGCGCAAGCGAAGTGCCCTCTTGTAAGGACACGGTTGGATTTGTGGCAGAAAATATTGTCAAGGCAACCAGTGACCACCTCTTTAATCAATCCAGCCCCGAGTTAGACTGAGGGAAATTTGATTAGATTATAAAATATTTTCTAGAAGTGTGTATTGGGTGTTTCTGTCTATTGTGTGGTGTGTCAGTCTTTGTCTGTGAGCATGTGTGTCTGCTTGTCCTTGTGGGTTTTTTGTGTTTGTGTGTGGGTTTGCAGTCATCTCCTGCTGTAGTGTAATGTCATCTCTACTGGTGTGTCCACTTTTAGTTTGACAGATGTCTGACAGGCACTGTCTTAGTCCCTCTGTGGTATCGCTGTAGTGACTGAAACTGTCGCTTGGTTCCCAAACATGCACAGCTAATCACCACTCGCACCATTGGTTGCTCCCTCACAGTCACAGATCACTGACACAGACGCACTCAAACTAACTCCCGAATTACAGTGTAAAAAAGCATGCAATGTGTGCAGTTTTTACCTCTATTATGTGAGACAAACAAATGGACAAAAAAACATGCGCAGCTGTGGAGTCTGTCGGATGTAAAGAAACAATATAAATCAGGCACATCTCTTTAACACAGAGAGAGGTGATGGAGACTCTTTTTCGGGTGCAAGCCTGTCACCCTAACCACTACGCCGCCAGCTTTCCCTTATTTTTAACACTTATTGTTTAATTACAAAAACAGCAGGTGGTCAGCGGCCTAAAGATTAGCTAGCACCTGCCACTCGGATCGACCTTAAAGGGTCAGAGGTCACATTTCACTTGGTATGCCCATGTGTGCTCTCTGAAACCAGGGCCTCAGCTAAACAGAAGTAGGGCCTGGTGTTTCCTTTCCACCGGCCTTTTTTTCTTTAATCTTATTAAAAAGGTCCGGTCCAAAAAACATATAGGTAGATGTATTTGCGTGTGAGAATAAAATGCAATGCTGTAACTGTGCTCTGGTTTTCTGGTTTTAGGCCCTGTTGGTGTATTATTTGCATTTTTTTTGTGAACGATTATGTCTTCCCACCTCAAAGCAAACACAAATTAAATTTGTACATGGCCTCAACCAATAGCAAGCTGCATTTGGGGAGGACAGGAGGGTGTTGGTGTTGAGTTGCATCACCAGTAGTTGTGCTCCCAGGAGGTAAAACACAAAAAAACGACCATTGACGGAAGCCTGAGAGGTGCACTGGAACAGCTGTTTTCCTCAGTGTTCTGCTTTCTTTCTCAGCCTAGTTTGCAGATAAGTAGAGCTACCAGTTTTGTGTGTCTGCGTGTGTGTGTGTGTGTGTGGCTGTGTGTGTCACTGGTGGGGGGGGTTCAGGGGAGCCTTGGTGTAGTGCAGGTATCACTACTGGAATCTTACTATCCATGGTCTGTGACACACTTTTATCACTGTACAAACTGACCTGAACTGACTCACAGCAAAACTGTCTAATGAATATAAATGACTCTTCTAAAAATAGCACCTACCCGCTGTCATTTCTCTCATCCCTCATCCCTCCCCGTCTGTTGTGCAGTGTATATTCCACACAGTTCTTGGAGGAATGTACCAAGTACCAGCCTCGCTCAAAAAAGGGAGAGATTTTTGTATTAAAAAGACACTACTAAATCTTGGAGCTTGTGAGACCTCTAACCTGGTTGTTACAGTGTATTGAAAGTCAGTAAGCAGTAATCTTCTTGCTTGCACCTCCCACACCTTTTAAACAGTTAAACAGCCCTCCCACACACATCCAGTGTAGGCAACACTCCCCCCAACAGCTGTTGTCAGGCAGAATTGGACTAGAGAGTGGAGACATATATGGTTTTAGGTTCAGCCTTAAAAAAACATCTCATAAAATTTTTTTTTTTAAATTGTTACAGACATACACACAAGGAAACCCTGCAACTCTGCAGTACGCAGCTGACACCCTTTAAACGTACACATGCATGTACACACACACACACACACACACACACACATATCATGCCTCCCCAGCTTGGGCGGGAGTAAGAGAGAGAGAGCAAGAGAGAGGGTTACAAAAGGCACTGGATTTCCACCGGAAAAAAACCTGCATCATTTGCATTGATATGTATATATACTGTAGACTAAGGGGGAAGATGGTCATGGATATTTTATTTACCCCAGATAGATTTCAGTGGGCAACAGGGGGAAATGAAAATTCTAATAGCAGCATTAATGTTTAGCATTAGCCTAGACATTTGTAGTATGTAGCATTGCTGGTTGTTCGGCTAATCTGGTGTTTAATCTCAGGGTGGGGCCATGATATCTGCACGGGAAAGACTGCATCCACGCCCTTGGACAGTCCAACAGGGCGAATTTTGGGACACCACAGGTGAGAGGACTGGTGTGTGTGTGTGCGAATGTGTGCATCTCCATTAAAAATCCAGATATAGAAACTAGCTGAGGTTTTACACTCCCTTATAACATAAATATACTAATATTAGTCACTATTCAGTAATATTACCAACCAAGAAAAAAGCATTGTAACCGGGGGTGCCACAGCTGCCAGTGAAAGACTTTCCCCAGATCCCTGGGCTGGGGAGTTACCCCACAACTGCCAGGAATGGACTTTCCCAGTTAGGGACGTGTGTCCTCTCTGGATTGGTTGGTACTACCTCTCTATGAGACTACCTCTACTACCTCCCCTGTGAAAGGGGCTTTGAGCGGGACATTGGGGTTAGTTAATCTTAGAGAAAGGGAGATCTGGGTTTAGTTTCAACCTGATATTTTTGTCAGTATTTGTGTACGAAATAAAGCTAAGCAGAGCTGCCAATCTACCTAACATTAATCGCTCTGATGTTCTGAAAATTTCTGTTTAGGTTTTCGTTGAACTCTGACAACCCTCCTGCTGATGGTTTGGGGGGTCTCCCACCTGGTTGCCTCCCCGCTGTTTGTGCTGTAGGTGACTGCTACAGGGTCAGCCTCCTCGGTCATAACCTCAGTCATAATTTAAAGGTCTGACTCTGGCTGTTCTCTAAACATTTTTACTGTTAGGGGAGTTGTATCAGTAGGGGATACATTGTTATCACCGTTGGGTTCTGGGTGGTGGGGGGGGCTCTTCTGTTGAAGGAGGTTAAGGATCATCATGGGAGGGGAGTTTCTAGTGTGGATCGGTGTGGAACTTCTGCATCTTGGGACTGGATTTCCTTGCAAGAAGCAGTGGAACCAAGACCAAGAAGGTTGAGCACCAAACCCTGTCGTTTCCTGCATTTAGGAGCCTCTTGGGACTATGAGGACGAGGATGGGGGCTGTGTAGCTGGGGAGTTTCCCCACAGCTTCCAGGATAAGACTTTCCTGGCTGGTGAGGTGTCCGCTCTGGATTACCTGAGGCAGGTATTTCCCAGACCATATCTAGCTGGGTGGGAGACCTGGATTTAGTTTAAACCTGTTATTTTAATCAGTGTTTGTGTGTGAAATAAAGCCAAGTGTTGAACTTGAAGAACCTCTTGTTGGTCTCCTTCTTGACATCGCTATAATAAGTTTAAATTTGTATCCTGGATCCGGAATTGTAAATTACATATTTAATGCATAGGCCTCGTCTAAATCCTGAGTTATGCAAGCAAATTAGATCAACCCACATTGCAAGAAAGTAACTTCAAACAAACATGTTAGAGACTGCAGAGATCTGCAGTTTTAGAAGTATGCTGGCTCAAGAAAACACAACGGCATTTGTTCCTGATGTTCGGTACATTCATGTGTTTCTTGAGCCAGCAGAGCTGTTCTAACACCGAAGGCAACTGCAATCTCAATCTCCTGCACCAACTTTTATTTCTGCAAGGGGGTTTACATACATAGCTTGTTTTAAAACTTCTCTGCGATCACTGCAATGTGAATGCATGAAATGAAAAAGCTATTAATCCTATTATGTTAAGCGGGGGTTGCCAAAGTTTTTTGTCAAGAATTTCAACTGAGTTTTGGGACTCGCTTTCCGATTCCAGTGAATTCAGCAGATGCCAAATATCCCTTATGAATGTATGGTCAAGTGCTCACACCCCAGAGACAGAGGATGTTTGCTGCTACTGCTGGTGAATGCTGCATGCTGAAATATAAGGCTGCCCATTTTATGACCTTAAGCATACATGTTTATTCCTGAGCTTTGGAGGTAATTGTAATAACATCCGTTGTTTTCTATATCGTATGAATACAACTTAGTCACCTTGCACCTTTATGCAAACCAAAACAGTTCATTGTTCCCTTTCATCTGCTTTAAAACGTATTTAACCAAAAGGAAAAATATTTGAAAATAAATAAATAAATGACTTAATCTGCCTTTTATATGAAAGGTGTTGCACCTTGAAGTTGACCATCAGATTAACTGGTTAACTAACACATTAAAATGCTAAATGTTAACAACTATAATTTCGCGACGGCAAGGAAATCTTAGTATGTGCGGCCGCAGGACTGTCCATTTGATGATTTAACCAATCAGAGTGTCCGCGTATGTTTGGTGTAGAGTTTTCTCACAATGTGGGCAGTTTTAATTTCGCACTGTGGGCAGTTAAACTCATATATAAATATATATAATTAACAACTCCCAATTTAGGATATTTGAAATTTATTTTTGTCTACGTGATAGATTAAATTAGGTTAGATTAATATACAATGGATAATATAAGTACAATTTGTTGTGAGCGTAAAATTCCAAATACATTCTGGATCTGGGTGTTAAAAAGAGGTATTTGTTAAATCTGGAGTGGTCAGATGGTGGAAACGTTTTACAAACTCTTCCACCTTCCCTACGGCTTCGCCCTTTTTACATCCTCGCTGACAACGACAGACAGGATGGGAAAGGAAAGTGAGGCTGATATCCACTCTAAACAACCCTGAGTGAACTGGTGGAGTCCAGTCATGACAACAGGGGACGGGGGGGGTGTCCAATTTAAATGGCCACAGACTGAAAGCAAGCCCTAGAAATGAATAGCGGCCGTCTCCCCTAAGTCCTGTCCCCTGATTTTTCAATAGAGGAACCCAAAAAGGCCTTTGTTCCTGGGTCTGGGGACAACGTCTTTAAAATCGGAAGCATTACTGGCCACACTGGAGCTTCCCAGATATCGACTAGTACAAACCCCCCGTCACTCATTCACCTCGTGCTCTCTCACACTCCCATTTCTTCATTCTTTTACTCTCTCAAACAATAACACGTGCAAACAGGCAGTCTCCTGCACTCACTCACTCATTCGCCATTTGCCTTCCTCAGGACTCATTATTGAGCTGACGTCGCCTCAAAGATGAGGGCTGCCTGCTGCGTTGCCGACATGGGAACCTGAGCCCTATGACCCTTGGTTCCCATGTCTCCTGTTTATCCAGCGAAAAGGTGTTGTAGAGTTTCTGGTGGGGATGGAGCCCAGAGCTTATTTAATGAAGTGTGTCTTATCAGACTTCATCTCCCTTCAGCACCTCGTGAATGAAAACGCATGCTGCAAATGGCCTGTTTGGAGGCCATTTCCTCAGCATTTTCAGAACCTCAAATTGGCATGAAGGGACAAACCACTAGTCTCTGTATTGTTGTTTCAGATCTGTAGACATTGACGTTGATGAACTGGCCTCCTGAGTGGCTCAATAGGTAAAGACATGCGCCCAAGGGCAGACTGAGCCCTATGAGCTGGTTTGACTCCAGCTCAGGTCATTAGCCAATTGTGACCGGGAGAGCACTGTGACAATGTACAATTGGTGTAACACTACCCAGAGTGAGGTGGGTTAAATTGGTAGGGTTTCTCTCCTAATTCCTTGCTGCTAACAAGCTTCCTGGGTGCCTGCAAACTGACAGCACCATCAAGAGTGACGTGTCTCCCCTGCGCTGCACTGAACCTCTTGTGAGAGATATGCATCTTACTGTATGGAAAAGAGATGGGTAGCTAAAAGACAACTAGGATTTGTATTTCCCCTGCCTCCCTCCCCACTTGTAGTGATGTGAGTTGTGACAACAACCAGAAATGCATTAGCACAACTGGAAATTCCAAACTAGGGAGAAAAGTTTTTAATTTTTAAAAATTAATTCCAAATGTCAATTTTTTCTTAAAGCTGCTAAAATGATTTCTCACGGTTCTTTTCAGTTCCAGCCCCTGCCTACCGTGAACAGGGGCTTTGCAGAAGCTGGTCAGAAAGGAGGGTCCTTGCAAGGCAAAGGAGCGCGAGGAGAAAGCTAACGAGGCAAACGCAGTGCGCAGGTACAGTTGGTGTTCAGGGACCCTCCACTGGGAGTGACATCTCAGGAGACCTTGCAGACGTGTGTGCGGTTTAGACAGGGGTCGTTTTAATAGCACCTAGGAAAGAGGGAATTAAGAGAGGAAGAGGAGGAGGCAGGTCTGAGGCATGAAAGAGCCCCTCATCAGCAGGGATATCACTTTTGACTTCCGCCTTAATTGAACAGAGCTTAGTCAGTTAAACGTTAATGGGCGATTAATTAGGCTGGGTGCTCCGAGTTGAATATTTTGCTTCGAAAGTAGACAGGAAAAAAACAGCAGGAGGAAAAAAGAGAAATACATAATTAATGAAAGCATTTATTGGAAGTTGCCTGCAATCACTCTCTACCTCTCTCACTCTATGGGGAATTGCTCAGGGAAAAGACACAGCAGGGTGTCTAAAAACATCAGATTAAAAAGTCCCAACTTGTTCTCACTTTTCCTAGTATGTAAAATATTTTTATTCTTTGGGTGTATATGCTAAAAAGCTGAGGTCTCCGTTTGTATACATGGTGTGTTTCCTGATAAGCAAATAATTAATGAGATTTGTTGAACCTTTGTGTGATAAACATATATGACGGTGACCAACCCTTGGACTGGAGGGTGCAGAATTCAGCCACACACACATGACCACACACACCATTGAGTAGCATAGATCCACTCAGACATGTGTGCGGTGCCGCACTTCCACGCACACTTGGGCTGCTAATTGAGCAAATTGAAAAACAAGTCAATTACCAAGGGGGATTCAGAGCAGCTTGTGGTTTCCCTTTCTTATAAGCAGATGTGCAATCACACACACACACAGAGTATCCCTCTCTTAGGTAAATAAAGCTTTATTGAGTGTTGATATGACAGTATTGCCAATTGCATATCTTGCAGCAAAAACTGCACATTTAGATTTTTCACCTGGGAGTGTTTATTTTCAATGCAGTATTGAAACTTAGGGTAGATGCTTTAAGTTTTTAAATAAAATGTATGTTTTGGTTCCTGATATTTTATACATTCTTTTTAAAAGTGTAACTCTGTCTCCAGCACTCCTCGAACACAGCCTGTCCTCTCGAGGTAACCAGTTCTGCCTGTGACAAACCAGTTCTGCCTGTGTTTTTAATTATTAATTGTTACATTTTTGTAATATTGCTCCAACAAGTGATAGGTGATATATTTTCCTTGGTTCATAATATGGTTGGGTCTAATTCTTTGAGGTAGTATATGGTTGTCCTGCCGCTGTCTGATCTCTGATGTCTGATGTGCTATTATTAATTGTTAGTTCAGTGAGCCTCTGATCAGAATGAAACCAGATACATTTCCTCAAAAACAACTGCCACTAATAGAGGAGTCAAAAGATTTAAACAAATTTTAAAAAACGAAATAATTTTTTTTTTGGAATGGACACTAAATGTATAAATATCACTAAATAGCATCCAAATAGGCATCTGTGAAAAATTAAAACACAGAATCGCATTTTGACACGCCACACACCAACGACTGGTAGGAGGTAATGCTAAAGCTATTTCATCTCATTCTGAGCATGGGTTACTTACCTGACACCTGGAACAAAGGACTAATTACATTTAAGAGTGGAGACATATTCGACCCTAACGACCACAGAGGCATCAGTAATCTGAGGAAAGCACTAAGTAGCACACACTAGAACAAGCATAATGCCTTGAGAAAGAAAAAATATAGATTTTTGCTTGCTTTTTTTACTTAAAAAAAGCTTTTGATTCAATCTGGTACGCTGGACTATTTTTCTGACTTCAGACAAACAGGAATAGGGGATAAAACATATTAACATCTACTCACTCTTCTCTTTAACATCTACTCTCTCTTCTCTTCTCTTTAACATTTACTCTCTCTTCTCTTTAACATCTACTCACTCTTCTCTTCTCTTTAACATCTACTCTCTCTTCTCTTCTCTTTAACATCTACTCTGTCTTCTCTTCTCTTCTCTTTAAGATCTACTCTGTCTTCTCGTCTCTTTAACATCTACTCTGTCTTCTCTTCTCTTTAACATCTACTCTCTCTTCTCAAAGTCCCTACTCTATGTAGATGACCTGGTTCTGCTGTCCCCCATAGAACAGGGGCTTCAGCAAAGCTTAAATGTGCTGGAGTCTTTCTGCCAGGGCACAGGGAACCAAATTCTGGAGCACTGCTCTTCAAATGCCTGCCTAGGCCTGAAATTAAGCTCAACAGGCAGCTTCACTTTGGCAGTGAATGAACTGAAAGAGAAAGCGTTACCTATAGGGACACACACAAAGGCATAAAGAAAATCTGAGTGGAATCAGGCTTTAAAAATAAAGTACACTGTGGCAGAATATCTGCCCATATTGACTCCAAAAATTTCTAGAGCTCCCAGATTGGGAGAAAAAAAAAACTTCCAAAAAGAGGAGAGCAAGTGTGTGAGAATAGCAGTGCAGTACGTTGCTGCCTGCCACAGTCTGAGGGTCTGTGAGTAACATACATGCAACTCAACAAGTTGTGTAAATAAACATGGAGTGCACTGTCCAAAATCTCCCATGGGTGTTCAATTGGATTGAAATCTACTGACTGCAAAGGCCATCGCATATGATTCACATCCTTTTCTCATTCATCAAATCATTCAGTTTCCCCCATGCACCCTGTGGATGGGGGCATTGGTCTGCGTATCAGTATGTGATATCAATAAGTATCAATAAGCATTCAGTGTGGGGCATTAATAAAGTGAAAAATATTGGTTTTAGTCGCTGCCTGTACAGAACCAAGGGAAAAGCTGTTACTGGAGAAAATCGGTCAGGGCTAATTCCTAATTCCGCGCTGTCTCTGTTGTGGGTAGCGTGAGCCAAATGAGCAGGGAAGCCATGGAGCTCCCACAGTGAACAGTATTGATAACGTTTGTCATGTTGTCTTGGGCCCTGTGAGACCCTGGTCTATGCATCAGGTCTGTCTGACCTTGTCTGCGTTCGGTGTATTTCCCGAGCCCAGCACTGCTGTATACGAACTGTGCACATAAACCGTGCTGTGCATACCCATTCTGCACATATACACTACACTGCGTACAAACGCTGTTCAAAAATATTGTACACAGATACTGTAAACGTATTTTACACTACGTAAACGTGCTAAGCACTTAAACTACTCACACAGAGTACCTGCATACTACGCAAATAGACACGCGCACTGCACTTGTGTTTACTCAAATACTCTATTCAATGCATAAAAATACACATTGCATGATTGACATAAACCCCTGACAGACATTATACCAGTATACGTTACATGCTTACCCAACTTATAATCTGCGCCAACACGTAATGCTTTAAACTAGCTGCATACCGCCAAACCTAGTTTAATTATCACAAATCCAGGTGCATTCAGCCACAAACTGAATAAACTGCCATTACACGTCATATGCGCATTGTTTGCAAAGTGGCCTGGATTACACCCCCCATGCTTAGTCCGGCAGGAATCTGATTAAATAACGAGCTTAGGATGGATGGAGGATCATTTTAAATTTCCTTACATTAGCTTTCTATGTATAACGGAGTTTGAAAAATATAGTATAATAAGGGATCGGCTTACTCAAAAAAGGCTAAGAACCTCTGCTATAGGAGACCCATTTCATAACCTGCTTGTGTGGACGTGTTGTAATGAACACTGTAATGAAGAGTATATTCTGTTCAGAGCTCAGAGATGATAGTGCCATTTGCTGTCAATATGGCTGTCTGATATGAAGCTGGATACTGGATCTGGCATGAAATTTAAAAAAAATGGAAAGGGCATCGAAACACACTGAGCAACCTTAGGAAAACCTGGTTTTAACGGCATCATATTATTACTTCCAGTTGTAGGTTTGTGTCTCGAATGAATCGTCTTGGTGTTGGCATGTTTGATATGCTGGCATTGCCTGCAACTCTGGATTTGCTACAGTGGAACTGTGTATATCACCACAGATATACCGGTGTTGGAAAATGTGCCACTGTGCAGGCTCACATGAATGCACACACACACACACAGACACACACATGCAGAGTTCAGCTGTCCTTCTCAGCACTCGTTCATCAAAATCTCCCCTTTCTGCTCTTGTCCTGGTGAGAGAGAGATGAGGGAGAATGAGAGAGAGAGAGAGAGAGAAACCTTTCCTCTCTCCAATCCAATCTCCCTGACACACAGGGAGTGAGAGAGGGAGGGAGCAGGGAAATGGGCTGATGAGAACGAGGCTGGAGTTGAAGAGAGGGAAGCGAGGAAGAGGAGAGGAGGGATGAGGGTTGACGAGGGAATGGGGGAGGGGCTGTTTAGAGAAAGGCAAAAAAAGGAAAAGAAGCGGACTGGCTAGCAGAGGGGGTTGGGCTATGTCTCCCTCCCTCCCTCTCTCTCTCTCTCTCTCTCTCTCTCTCTCCTCTGCTTTCTCTCCCTGAGCTGGTCCATCCCTTTCTTTGTTTCACTACTGAGTGGGGAAAAAGCGAGAAAAGCGTGTGTGTGTGTGTGTGTGAGAGAGAGAGAGAGAGAGAGAGAGAGAGAGAGAGGGAAGAGAGAAGGGAATGGGAAGAAAGGAAGGGAAGAAGGAGGAAAGAAAGAGAATCTCACACACACTTTTTTTTTTTTAAGGATTTTTTCCCACAGAATAAGATACCTTACTGTCAGTGGCATCTCCTGAATTGTCTTTTTTTGTTTGTTTGTTTTTTGTTTGTTTTTTTCACTGTTGGAGTGTCTTACCGATGCGCTCGGCCACCCCTTGCCCCGGTGCCGTCTGACGGGAGAAGGACACAAAGCTGAATTTGGTCTCTGCTGCACTTCATCTCTGCAGCTCAGGAATTACTGACCCCCCTCTCTTTCCTTACTGGTTCTTGTTCCTCCCTCCACATGCTGTTTTAACTCTGCCAAGGTAAGATCATAATCTGCTCGTTTTCCTTTAACAAGAATGGGAACTTAACCCCTTTATTTCTTTATATTTACAACGAAAGTTGAGAAAAGTAAAAAATGAGTTTTGCGAATGACCACATAGGAGCGGGTTTTTTCTTCTCTGGGGCCGAGTGCTTCGTCCTGTCACATTCTTTGTTGTGGTGGTCCTTTCTATTGCAGTCTTGTGCTTGGTTTGCAGAAAGCTGTCTCCCGTGCAGGAGAATTGTGCCGAGCACGTATAGCTTCAGGAGCAAGGAACAGAACTTTGGAGATGCCATGGGGTTTATTCTCAGGGGGTTGGTGGGTGGCTAATTTTGGTTGGGAGTGCCGTCATTCTCACCACCGTGGAGAACGCACAAGAAACATTAACAATTAAAGGAGTTGAGTTGACAGCAGAGAACCCTGGGTGCAGCCCTGTTCTGGTATTGCATGCGTGAGGGCCAGTATGTATGTTTGTGGCTTGTGTCCTTTGCTCCTCTGTCCATTACTGATCCAGGGAGAGAGAGGGATGGAATAGAGGGATCAGGCACAGATTTGAGCCATCATGAGAATAGCTTACTGATGATGATGATGATAATGACAGCGATGGTTACTATGACAATGCCAATTTGCCATGGCACCCGAAAGGTGCAGGGATGAACCGGCGTTTGAAAGGGGGCTGCAACCAATTCATCAGCAAAAACAGATTATAAGATTATACGTTTGTGTGTGTGTGTGTGTGTGTATATGTGTGTGTTTGTGTGTGCTTGTGTGTGTGTACATGTCTGCATGTGCACGTGTGTGTGCGGTTAAAGTCCCATATTATGGGACCTACCTGCTATCTTAAAGACAACTAACAGCTGCACATTGATGTGGCTGTAAAAGGATCTGGTTGATGTAAGCACCTCCCTCTCCCCGCCCACCTCTCCAACCCAATACATCACCCCCCTCCCCTCCCCCATAGTGCACCTAGTAGCTAACGCAGGAAATTACGGAGCTCAAATATCCCTTACCAAGCCGTTCTGCCACTCTCATGGCAATCTGGGATTTTACGAATCTCCCATTACGCGCTGTGATCCATGTCTCTACACTAATCTGGTCGGAAATCAGCCTTCCCCTGTCCTTTCTGGCCCTCGGCCCCGCCTTCCTTCAGCAACGCACCTGCCGAACCAGCATCCACCCCCCTACTACCCGCCATGGAACACACACCGGGGTGTCTCCTGTCACCCTCCCACTCACTTATTCATTAAGTGTACTCATCGAGGAGTCATCGGCTGTGCGTGCGTTCAACCAGAGGCTTTCCCAAGGTTTCATTTTTTCTCGTTCCGAGGCTATTTTTGTCATTTAAATAACAGGTTTGGTTACAAAGTCATAATGTGTGAAACCAATTCATAGATTTTCCTGTGCAGAAAAGGTTCTCAATGACAGTGACGCTTATTCATTCATGAGTATAGTGGTTAGGCCTCTCCGTTCACGAGTGTCTGTGGCCTTTCCTCCACGTTTGTTTCTGTCTGGTTCCCTTTACGCGTTTGGTGGGAGCTTGCCTGTGGGACTACCACACACAAGTTTATATTTGGGGGTGTTGTGGGATATTGCCCGCGTCCTGTGATTCGATTCTACCTGTAGCAGCCGTCTTCCTGTCCCTAATAATATGGTGGTAGTCATGTTCATGTTTCTTATTTATTTTAGGACTGTGGTTAAACTGCAGCTGTCAAAACATCACTAAGTTAAAACCCTTCTTTTTTTGCTCAACAGGCGCTTTATATCCTCACCGGTGAATTTTGCATAAAACAACCACGGTAGATGAGGCAGAGTGAATGCTCGAAGGTACAGCAGAAATAATCTGTCTAGGAGCTCAAACCCGCAACCCAGGTCTGGAGTACTCGGATTGCTCCACTATGCGCCCGCCATCCTCGAGGGTCCGTTTTTATAAAATCCCTCAGCCTCTAGTGGTGGTTAGGCTCCCCCAATCCAGTCCCTAAATTGTGCTTGTTTTTGGGGGGACGTCTTACTTAACTGCATGGCAAGAGGCTAGAAAGAGGTCGGGGGGGGGGGGGGTGATACTGCGGTGATGATGGCGAAAGAGATGTGGATACATCTGGTTGAACACAATGGCTGTTTGTTGTCTGATTGACTCGTTAAGGTTGGGGGTGTAGAACTTGCAACTGAATCTCAGCTTCTCCGTTTGGCAACTGGTACCTGTGTGCATTGTCCTGGTGTGAGGGGAAATGTTTCTGTGTTTTTTTGCACACGCATACACACACACATACACATATACACACACACACACACACACACACATGAGACAAGACTAATTTATTACTGAAATATATTTTTATTTTAGACTACATTTCACAACGCTAATTCAAGTGTTTTCGTTTTTGTCTTGGTTTGTCTTGGCTTTATTTGCATAATTTAACTTAGTGGAAAAGATTGCTAATTTGCTAGTGCTAATTTTTGATATTTGATATTGACTGTGTGTGTGTGTGTGTCTGTCTGTGTGTGTGTGTTCGTTTGTGCGCATACGCCTGTGGTTTATGAAAGCGAGAGAAGCAGGAAACCGTTGCATTCATTCATGTTTTTTTTAAAATAGTTTAGTAGTAGCGAGTTTTACAATCTTTTTGTAATCTAAATCTGCATCATTTCGGGTGCAAAGCGAGAAGGTTCAGATGGTCAAAGACTAAAAACTGGGCAACCAGGTTTAGGAGGTCACATGATCGTTAAAGGCCACTCCGGACGAAGCTGAGGGCATTGGCAGCAAACCACAGAGAAGGGGCCTCACTGACATCCACTGTACTCTGTGTTTCACCCCGTCCTTTGTCCACTCCAAAAATACAAAAATATTGCATGTATTCGCTCCCGCCCCCTGACCACTGTCATTATGATGATTGAGGTACTCAAAACTATGACAGGAGAAGTACAGTTGCTTTCCTTCCCTGGTTCAGGAAGTCACTGAGCAATTTTACTTTATGTAGTACTTAAATAAATGGATGAGATGAATCTAGTCTAGTTTTCGATAAAAACTGTAGCAGTGGTGAGCTGGGAACACTGTAATTACTTGTATTTGTTTTGTGTACTTTATTTACACATATTTAATAATGTGCCCTCATTTTGGACATTATTTATACACAAAATTTCTGAATTAATTGTATGATTTAATGTGGGTTTTTGTCAAATAGCTCAAAAGCCAGTTCACTTGTGATAGGCTAGAGTTGGCTAGGATTCAGTTCACTACTGAGTTGTAAGTATCATTCCCTAACCTGCCCTTAGCTAATCTGTGTCTGCGTTTAGTTTCCACGGACAATCTGTTATGAAACTTTTTAACCGGTAGCGGCGACAACATCAGCCGTCTCTTTGTCCACGTTCCAGTTGCGATGGGTTCTGTTAAAAGATTCTTCTTTCCCTTCAGCGTCATTATCCCCTGTTTCAGCTCTCCGGGCCAGTACCACTGCTAAACCTTGACAACGTACATGGTGTTGTAATGATATCTGTAAGGCTGGGAGATGCTAACTTGGCTAGTTTCACTGTGCGCCGTTAACTACGGGTTAGCATTCCTTTAATTGCTGGTTAGCACTTAACTCCCTGTCAGCATTTTCTCAGGCACCCATAAAACAGAAGGCGCTGAAGTAATTCTGTGTCGTTAGGGGTTGGTTTGTTAGTCTCTGAGAAGGAGGAAAAGTTTGGGGGGAACAGAGTAAATCAGGAGGAGAATGTTTGGATGGGATAGGAACTTTAAGTTCCAAAGTGATTGCTTTCTAAAGTGAAGCTGTGTTTCGGTTTTGAGGTTTCCGGGGGGTTGCAGGTGTGAGAAGAAGGAGATCTGTGTCAGGGCCCACACACGTTACAGCAGTCACGTGCAGCCAGTGTTTACACAACTTGTGGGGTTGCCAGGACTGCAGAATGGTGCGCGTTGGTGTGTTTGTTTGTGTACTTTTGGGTCAGCCAATATGCAGAAGGGGACATGTGTCTCTGTGAGTTTGTTTATGGTTGTTTGGGTTGCCAGGTGTCTGGTTTTCAATTAGAATGTCCAGTAGTGAAGAGGGGTTTCTACTTTTTCCTGTAACTGATGCAATGCTGTGTTGAGACACTGTCATTTTGATGTGGGCTGGCGTTTTTAAAATGCTGTGTGTGGTGAAGTTGTGTGGAGTGTTGAGAATATAGCTGGTGTGTGCATGTAGTGTGTATCAAGCATGTCTGCTGGCCTGTGTGTGTATATCGTGGCATTGATTGATCCCTGTGTTTCCTGTCAGAGTTTGCAGGATCTCTGTGTGTGTGTGTGTGTGTGTGTGTGTGTGTGTGTGTGTGTGTGTGTGTGTGTGTGTGTGTGTGTGTGTGTGT
>JAOVYW010028386.1:0-18621 GCA_025775045.1 Hiodon tergisus
CTGCCAGTTCCGCCTTTCTAAAGGTAGTCGTAAGCGCATGTGCGAAATAAAGAGCATTCTTTCCTGTGAAACAGTGTTGGTCTCGTGCTTGAAACCACGCAGAGAAGTAGCTCTCCCGTAAAACGCTACAATATATATATATATACACACACACACATAGTCTCTCACAAAAGTGAGCACACCCCTCACATCTTTGTAAATATTTGTAAATCTTTTCATGTGACAACACTGAAGAAATGACATTTTGCTACAATGTGAAGTAGTGGGTGCACAGCTTGTATAGCAGTGTACATTTGCTGTCCCCTCAAAATAACTCAACACACAGCCATTAATGTCCAAACCGTTGGCAACAAAAGTGAGTACACCCCTAAGTGAAAATGTCCAAATTGGGCCCAAATAGACATTTTCCCTCCCTGGTGTCATGTGACTCAGGTCTCAGGTGTGAATGGGGAGCAGGTGTGTTATATTTGGTGTCATCGCTCTCACACTCCCACATACTGGTCACTGGAAGTTCAACATGGCACCTCATGGCAAAGAACTCTCTGAGGATCTGAAAAAATGAAATGTTGTTCTACATAAAGATGGCCTAAGCTATAAGAAGATTGCCCAGACCCTGAAACTGAGCTGCAGCACGGTGGCCAAGACCATACAGCAGGTTTAACAGGACAGGTTCCACTCAGAACAGGCCTCGCCATGGTCGACCAAAGTTGAGTGCACGTGCTTAGCATCATATCCAGATTGCTGCCAGCATTGCTGCAGAGGTTGAAGGGGTGGGAGGGTCAGCCTGTCAGTGCTCAGACCATATGCCCCACACTGCATCAAATTGGTCTTCATGGTTGTCATCCCAGAAGGAAGCCTCTTCTAAAGATGATGCACAAGAAAGCCCGCTAACAGTTTGCTGAAGACAAGCAGACTAAGGACATGGATTACTGGAACCATGTCCTGTGGTCTGATGAGACTAAGATAAACTTATTTGGTTTAGATGGTGTCAAGCGTGTGTGGCGGCAACCAGGTGAGGAGTACAAAGACAAGTGTGCCTTGCCTACAGTCAAGCATGGTGGTGGGAGTGTCATGGTCTGGGGCTGCATGAGTGCTGCCGGCACTGGGGAGCTACAGTTCATTGAGGGAACCATGAATGCCAACATGTACTGTGAGATACTGAAGCAGAGCATGATCCCCTCCCTTCGGAGACTGGGCCGCAGGACAGTATTCCAACATGATAACGACCCCAAACACACCTTCAAGACCACTGCCTTGCTAAAGAAGCTGAGGGTAAATGTGAAGGTAAAGGTAAACCCTATTGAGGATCTGTGGGGCATCCTCAAACGGAAGGTGGAGGAGCGCAAGGTCTCTAACATCCACCAGCTTCGTGGAGGAGTGGAGGAGTGGAAGAGGAATCCAGTGGCAACCTGTGAAGCTCTGGTGAACTCCATGCCCAAGAGGGTTAAGGCAGTGCTGGAAAATGATGGTGGCCACACAAAATATTGACAATTTGGGCCCAATTTAGACATTTTCACTTAGAGGTATACTCACTTTTGTTGCCAGCGGTTTAGACATTAATGGCTGTGTGTTCTGTTATTTTGAGGGGACAGCAAATTTACACTGTTATACAAGCGGTGCACTCACTACTTCACATTGTAGAAAAGTGTCATTTCCTCAGTGTTAATATTTACAAAAATGTGAGGGGCGTACACAAATATGAACAGTGAAGCTTGGTAGCCAAAGCTGGGTGAGATAAAAATAGATAAAGGGAAACTGAGATTCCTCATTTTCATGTCTTCATTCATTTTTGGAATAGGATAGAGAAGTCCATCCATCTCTTCCGTTGTGTTTGTGGGTGCTTGTGTCGCAGGCCTAGTTGATGGTAGACTATTATGCCGGGGGTACTTTTCTGCTCATTTAAACAAAGCATCTTTATTGGTTGGCTTTTACGAGAAGCCCTTCACCATGGCAACCCTCGGCAATGGCTGAATCATAAAATGGCTCTCTCTCTTCTTTGCCTGCCAGAATGAAGCCCTGCACTTTCATGGATTTGAAAATGGATAAGGAAAGAGGAAAATAACAAAAACCAGAGCATGGTTGGACTTAAAATTTGCTTTGCATATTATTCTCCTGCATGGATTGATCTCTGAATTACATCTCTATTGTTCTCTGTTTAAATAATTTACCACCACAGAGGGGAGTCGAGGCAATTTTAATGTCGTTTCAGTAACCGGAAGATGCCTGCTTCTGTGTGAGCCTGATGTTCGTCTCTGGTCACCAATACTAAAGGGAGCCTTCGTCTTCAGCGTATTTTCGCACAGTCCAGCGAGACACAACTGGCACGAGTGGTGAGACCAAAGCTCAAGGACTATGCGAGCACTGGTGTTCAATTTGACCTTAATAGTGTTGAGACTCGTGACATGGATTCCGTGCTCATCAGGATAAGAAAGGTATACAAGAAAAAAGGAAACAGTGGGATCTTGTGTGAAGAATCCCTCATCATACGGAATGCAAACTTATTGGTGCGAGAAGAATGAGCAATATTTTGATCTCAGTGAATGAGGTGACACAACTTTTGCAGAGAAAGCATATGACTCTGGGACCGGCATATTAGTGGATCAGGTTGTCCTACAGATGCAGTGGACACTAGGGAACGAGGATGTGGCAAAAGCAGATGAAGAGGAAGGGTGTAGCCCTGGGAAACAGTGTCTGTGCCCCTCCTGTGGACGAGACTTTGACGTGCCCCTCCTCCTGCCCTGCTCTCATACACTTTGCAAGAGCTGTGTAGAAGAGATGGCGGTGTCTACCCAATCCCATTCCCTGGCAGGCCCCCAGTTCTGCTCTCTCTCATGCCCATGCTGCTACCTCTCCGTGGAGCTGCCCTGCTGGGAATGGAGTGATGCCGCCAGCTGCCTGCCCTGGAACCCAGCACTGGCTGGAGAGCGGGGTGGCCAGGAAGAACCAAGAGGGCCAGGTTGCCGATTGAGCCTAAGAAACGAGAGTGAAGCGTATGTAGAGGAGAAGGAATTGGCTGTGGGGACACTGGTGGGGACTCAGGAAGGCCCTTGGATCCACCTGCAGGTGAGAACCTGGGGGAGGTGTGTGGCTGTGATTGGGTGAGAGTAATGCTTTTGTGAGTGGACTTTTGTGAGTAGCTTCAATTCCAGGCTGGAGAGCCACCATGGACTTTCCCAGTGTTTTTGGGTCACTGCATTCACCCTTGTGTTCCCTGCCCTGTAAATGTAGGGGGAGCCATGTTCGGTGGAGGCGAGACTACCCAGTGAAATGGCAGAAACATGTGGTGAGTTAAACTGATTTCATTCAGATAGCTTTAAAAAGAAATCACATGCTGCAACACAACATAATTTAACAGCTGTACAAAACAAAGAAGAAACGTGTTCAGACTGGGGAGAAGCTCTGCCAAAGAAGAATGACCAAATTAAGAAAAATTCAGAATTAGGAAAAATCACAACCTTTATAAACTCAAGGGGTGTGTATTTCACTATTCAGAGGTGAGGGATGTTTTGGAGTAAATTTGGGACATGGTGTAGAACAGTGGTTTTCAAACTTTTTTTATCCAGACCCAGTGGAGGAAAAACACTTCACCCCGTGACCCAACACAATAATATCTTCTGACTAGTAAAATTACAATAAAGCCTAGGCAATTGATACATGCTAGCCTTAACCGCTAATCATTATGAATGTTCATTGTTGAAAATACACCATCACATAAGAATTGGCTAAAATCATAAATGTTTCAAGGATTATTTAGCATGGATGTTATCTTTCAATTGAACGCCAATGCGATCCTTATGTGTCGAGAGGCATCCCAGCGCCTGAGAACTTTTTCAGGATCCAGTGCTCTGTTTCTATGTACGTGCATCATTGAAAGTCCTGATAGTCTTTCATTTCCCATGCTTGATCGTAGCCAGGTCTTCAGCTGCCTCAATGCAGAGGCTCAGAGTTTTCCACAAACTTGGTGTTTAGTTGGCTAACCACGTGGTCAATAAAAGGGTAGAACAGATTGAGTCGGTAGTGTTCTTCTATTGACTGAGAGGGTGTGTTCTCTCTGTTTTGCTGCCTATTGGTCACATGCTTTTTTACTGGAATCACGTCAATTGTGTTGGCAAGTTTTGTTGACTTTTCAAAAATTTCACTGAAGCCCTCCTCATTCCTTAGAGTAGAAATGACTTGAGCCACCTCTCTGGCTTCTTGGTAGGCAGTCAAAAGGTCGATATTTGGTGACTGTAACTCTTTCACCAAACTTGGTTTTAGGGTAATTATAGTTATGTTCGAACCACTTATTCTTGAGAAGGCAGTATTTGTCTTCATCTGTTAGTGGCTTATTTTTTAAACTGGGCTGGGTCAAGTTTGTGCAGAAATGTGTCTCTTTGACTGACATCAGCTCTATCACCTCTCGTCTCCGCCTGGTCTACTCCAGTATTGCTCTGCTTGTGTGGTCTCTCTGAGTCTTTTCCTTTTGTGTCTTCTAGGCTCTTTTTCTGTATCTCTCTGCTCTCCAGAACCTTCTCCCCGTTTCTCATCTCCTCTTGTCTCCCCGCCTTCAACATTACAATCTTTCTGTTCATTTCTCTCTCGTTCCTCTTCTACTCTTTCTTCTCTCTCTCACTCTGTATTCACTGACTGTCCCTTTCTTTGTGACTCCTCACTTGTGTCTCCTGCCAGAGTGTGGTAAAAATAATCTACCCAATAATTCGAACCTATAGGCTTCGCTGTAATTACCAAAGAACACATTTCTCTGTGGTAATCAAAATACATTGTTTGAATGAGATCAGATTTGTTTGTGTTGAACAGCACGGTAACATACACTGGGTAGTACCTGCTCTTCATCTCTCCTCTCCATCATCTTCTCTTTTTCTTTTTCTCTCAGTCTCATCTTGTTGTTCCCTGTTGCTTCCCTTCTCAAAGCTGAGCTTTAATTGATAAAGTCTTTTCATTTTCGTCTGTGTCAGTAAAGAAAGTAAACACAGGGTAAATTGATATTTATTTGCAAATCTTACAGGCCTCTGCTAGGATAATCTCGCAATGAAAATAAAAATATATAGTAGTACCTCATCATTTTAACATGCATTTCAACCCTGCACAAACTGTTACGAAAGAAAAGCATATCATAATATCAGTCCGTCATGGATGGAATTAATGTTAGCTGGTAGCTAGCTAGTTTACTCATGATGGACGGCCACTGTTTAACGAAGGGCGAACGCGCACAGGAGCCATTTGTCAGATGATGTCTGACGGGGTGGGGATGAATCATGGTAATGAACTACAAGCAGACGACTAGTAAAATTCTCTAGTTTCCTCATAACGCTTCGGCGGATTAAAGTGCCTGCCCTGTCCGGTTTGTCGACACAGTCGATAGCCATATAGAGAAATCTCTAGCACCATGCACCATGGAGCGCAAATCCTGCCCCCCAGCCGATTTCATTGGTCAACTCAAGCAAGCGCTCACTCGAGAAGGTCGGTTATCTTTGCGCTCTACGATCTTTGCTGCACCAAAGAGTAATTATTAGGCAATTATTATATGATTTTTAATATTCACCTCTAAAAAAAATACCCGACCTCGGTTTCCTTCTTTTGTTTTTAACCTTGTCAAAGTCGAAAATCCCAGTTCGCACATGCAGGTTGTTGTGAATGGCAGCAATAATATAACACCAATCTTACTTAACAGTGGATATTCTTTTAAAACACTGATCAAAAACGATGACACATGTAATGACTTGTGGCGTGTTTTCTGTGTGCTAGCTCAGGTGAGTCGCAGCAACTTGTTTTCGTGATCAGGCATGAAGTTTAGCTCCACTTAGCGACCTAATGTTTTGCCCTGAATTGATCATGTATAACAATGTCTTATAGTGATGCAGAATACCAGATAAATGTATTCCTTCTGCCTTGTTCTAAACACAGGGTTCACCGACTCACCACGCGGTGGCACTGTGGATCTGGAGGAGGAGGAGATGGAACAATCAGTTTCAGGTGGCCGTTGCTTTTGCATGGATTCCGTATTCCGGTGAATGGTCACAATGAGGAAATACAAATTGATTAGAAACCCTTGCCTACAAACTAGAGTATCAATTATTGATAAGTAGATGCAACAGCAAATGTTCTGCGTAAGGCGTTGTCGTTAGCAATGTTGTATTATATTAAAAACCTTTTTTTTTTAAACAAGATATATTCATAATAACATAAGGCATAAATGATGTGATGTGTAGCTACAGTGCCTTAAAAATGCCCTATCATTTTATATTACTGAATTACAATGGGTAAATTAAAATTTTGTTCTCCATGACAGTTTATTTTAAGTCCAAATCAATTATTGTAAGGTGAAATTGGATTTATTTAGGAAAATATTTGTATGACAAATAGAAACAGAAATATGTTGCTTACGTAAGTATTCAAACCCCACACATCAATATTTGCTATAGCTAGCTTTCGCTATAATAACAGGTTTTTAGGTAATAAAAGTCTTTTGGGGTAAGTACCAGCGTTGCACACAGTGTCAGAGTGATTTTGACCCATTCGTCTTGGCAGATTGCTCCAGGTTGTTCAGGTTGGTTGGACGACACTTGTGGACCACAATTTGAAATAGTGCTACAGATACGATGCGATTTTGTTTGGCGCTTTGACTGGGCCACTGTAGGACATTCAGCTTATTGTTCTTGAGCCATTCCAATGTTGCTCTGGCCATGTGCTTGGGATCATTGTCCTGTTGAGGACAATGCGGACAATGAGGACAACCAAGGTGGTGGATTTTCTTCCCTGCTTCAGTGTTTTTCTTTTGGTTTCTCATGGTTTCCCTCTAGTGCCTCTGTTATGCTCCATCCATTCATCCTTCAATTCTAACAAGATGCCCCCATCCCTCCTGATGAGAAGCATCCCCATAGGATAATACTGCCAGCACCATACTTCACTGTAGGGATGGTGCGTCTTGATGCATGGGCAGTGTTAAGTTTGCACCACACATAGCGCTTTGAGTTTTGGCCAAATAGCTCAATCTTGTTCTGATCTGACCACAAAACCTTTTCTTGCATTGCAGCTGGGTCACGCTGTCATTCTGGAGAACTTCTGTTGAATACTTATGCAATCAACATATTTCAACGTTTATTTTTCTAGAAAAGGAAGCCAATGTCACCTTACAGTAACTGATTTAGAGTTTCAATGTTTTAAAATAAATTATCAATCAAATCAAATTTCAATGTACCGTTTCTATGGGTTTGATTTGGGTGATACTCCCTCCCCTTCAGGTCTGGTTTTCTCTCTGGACCCCTCCACCGCTTCTCTACCTCTCCATCTGTCCGACACCGCCCTTACCGTGACGTTCCAGGACTGCAGCTCCTCACTGCTCCGTCACTGTGCTGCTGGAATGGCCAGGGAAGAAAGTTCACCCAGGGCCCTCGAACCGCAGGAGTCCCAACCGCTCCCTAACGTGTGCGCAGACACGGTCATTACCAGGGGGCAGTTCTATTGGGAGGTGGACGTCTGCAACAGCATCTGCTACAGTATAGGTGAGACTCTGCCGTTTACTGGATGTGTGTAGAGTGCACTTTTCAATCTTTTCACATTTCACTATTTTTATATGATAGTACTTACCCCATTTAATATTTTATCCGTAATATATAAGCTTATATATCATTGCAAATTTATTATAGACCAAATGGTTTCTCCACATGTGCTGGACCGTAACCAACAGTAACATAATTATAACGAAATCCCACAATCCCATAATAAGGATGGTGATTTTCTTCCTCATACAGCCATTTCTTGAAGCTCTTGCAGTTTGGTAAAACGTAAACTTTGCCATAGGAGAAAGGACATATGCTGAGTTTTCAACTTTTAATTAGACACTATTTAGTGTTTTTTATTTTGCCTTTGCAAATAAAATTGGACAAAGACGGAATAACAAAAAGAGACCTAAATAATTATTAACAAAAGTCAAGAGTCACTGTTAATTTTCAGAACTTCATATAAAGACGGGTTAGAACACCCCCCCCCCTTTGTTGTTTTGAAGATGGTGGTGTAGTGCGCTGTCCAAACTCCCATAGGTGTTCACTTGGGTTAAGATCTGGTGACTGCCAAGGCCTTAGCATATGATGCACATCATTTTCACACTCACCAAACCATCCAGTGACATCTTGGAAGAGACCACTCCCATGAGGATACAAATGTTTGACCATGGGATGAAGGTGATCTCTCATTATAACTTTGTAATGATTTACAGTGACCCTTCCCTGTGAGGGGACAAGTGGACCAATAAACCATGCCAGGAAAATGGCCCCCACAGCATAACAGAGCCTCCAGACCCCCCTCACCGTAGGGTTTTCTTTTAATTTGTCACCGGTCTGAGCATAAGGTTTTCCTGCTAGTTTAGATCAAAACTTACTGATTCCGAAACCAAACCAAAAATATATTTAAAAAATGAATAAAAGGCCTCTCCAGTGGGTGGACTTTGAAACTGCTTCCACATGCAAAACCATGATATACATTTTAAAGTCATAATTATTTATTTTTATTTACTACTCAGGACTCGGTACTCAGCACATGTGGCTATTTGATATTTGGCAGGACACACTGTGAAACAAATTATGTCTGATGTATGATGAGTCATTCACTTGTCAGTACTTGTTGTTCTCTACATTTACCCTTGCAAAAATAATGAAGCTCAGAGTTGAAAGAAGGATAATTAGAAAATATCCAGGGGCCTTACACGTGGAGTAACTGTACTGGTTACAAACACAGGGCCAACTGTGCTTTTGGGACAGCCAGCAAGGGGAGGAGGTTTACTTTTGCTTGATGTAAAATACAAGTTAATCTTTAAGGTTTCACGGCTTGCCTGACAAGCAGTGCCTATCCTCTCCTCCAGGTGTGAGCTCTTTGGATGGGACCCGCGCATGGTGGATGGAAAGGAGAGGCGGCTCCTTCTCCGCTGTGTTCGACTGGCGCAGGGAACCACTGGTGGGTGTGCCGCCGCAGCTGAAAACCGTGGGGGTGTTTTTGAACATGGGCGGGGGAGCCCTCAGCTTCCATAACCCTCTGACCCAAGAACATCTGACCACCCTGCCCTCTCGCTTTGGTCCAGGCGTCCGTCCGGCTCTTGGGCTGGGTCAGGGCAGGCTGAGGTTGCACACTGGGCTCCCTCCTCCACCGCACATCTTCCTCAGTCGGCAGTCTGACTATCGGGGGCCAGCAGGGGCTGGAAGGGGCCGCTGGCAGAGGGATGCCCCCTTCCAGTCTGTGCGCTCCTTCATCCAGAAATTTGAGGAGCTCTCGGTCTCCGACTCAGTCTCTGGCCTGGTCTCCAGCTTTGGTTCCTGTACCGCTCTGGCCTCTCCCCCTGAGCAGTACCCTTAGCTCAGGAGACACTCTCCATTTTTGCTCGGAAAATCACGATAACCCTAGCCAAGGCGAGGCAAGAACAGTAGAAGCTACAATGCTTTTGTGACAGATGTGGTCGAACCTGCCGGGACAACTCAAACATCAGCAATATGCATGCTCAGCACACTCGAATGCAGAAGACAAGTATTGATTAATCATCCATTCATTATACTCCTGAAACTCCCATGAATGACAGAGACATGAGTAAGAAGTGCACTTTGTGTCCATCAGGGTTTTGGAGAGGCAGGCCGCAGACACCCTGCCAAGTCATGGCCCTTGTAGCATTGGAGTTCCAGATTAGCATTGACATGGGTTTTTCCCACCCTCACGCCCCCGTTCCCCTCACCTCTCCTTTTCTCACAACCTCTTTCTCGTTAAGTAGGTTTCTCCCTGGGACACGTGACCAAGCTTCCTGTCAAATACAGGACCCCCGGAGCTGGGGTGTGGGGTGTTGGAGGGGGTGTATGTGTGTGTACGCATGGGACAGAGAGCAGGGGGCAACGGGGAGAACGCTGCTGTTGACAGAGTGACCCAGCGGCAGCTGGCGATGTACGTTTATCCCGAGGGAAGGGGGGCAGGGTGGAGGGACGACACAACTGGCCCGGCGGCTGTATTCAGGACCCGGGAACCCCTTTGAAGCCTGCAGGTTCTTAACGACTTCAAAAGAGAGGGAAGAGAAGCGAGGGATTGATGCAGGTACATGGGACGGGAGGGACAGAAACTCTGTGTACGCATTCCCAGGTCATTTGTTTTGGATTATTTTCAAGGCTCCAGTGTTACCACAAGCATAATACACTATTGTTTTACATCTCTGCCATGTTTTTCCCAAGGCCGCAGACTAAAATAATTCATCGATATTTTTGTGCAGTGGCAGTTCCCTGATTTGCTCTCTCTCACTCACAGTTTTTTTTTTCTGTTTGCGTTTTTTGGAAACGACACCCAAATCATTAGTCAGACCACCCAACTCCAGTTGTAAACCTGGCCACTCAAAACCTACCTAATTAAAACAACTATCAATCAAACATATCGTAACATGCTTTCCCCCGCAGAAGAAACAAAACAAGTTCTCAGAAATGATATTAGGACAAACATAGTCTATTAATGACCCCCAGATCATCTCTTATACACTGTGACCCTAAAATGAATATCTCTAGATGTGCCTCATATGTAAGGCATCTCCCCTGGAGAAAGCCCTAATAGGCTTACCCATAACAGTAAATCTGTTGACCACGATAACGCCTAATCTTCAATAGACCCATTTATAACTATTGCAAGTTGCTAGTTGATCTTAGTGAACAGTCAGGTAATTTCACCCTGGTAAACAGGAATTGGTAGTAAAAAATATTTTATGGTTGGGAAGTTAGTATCCCTAGATGAAGTGTAAAGCAACATTTTTGACTGAAGTGAATAGAACAAGCCGGACTTTAACTATTATGGCTACCATAATTTCGTGAAACCACTCAGCCTGCGTGTCATTGTTTAACAATCCAACCATCTATATAACTAGTGGGAATATCGGATTGTCTTAAATCTGAATAAAAATGTTATGTTTTCGACAGATTATCCCAAAAACAGGACGAACCTTAATTGAGGTGCTGCTATGCTTACGGAAACTGACCAGTTCCAAATTTAGAAACTGAAATAAAAGTGATCCAAATATGCACAAATTATAAGCGTCGTATTCTGGTGGTGCAACATCTTGATGATCCCCGACGGCAATGTTTGTAGAGGGCTAGGATTCGCTAATTGCACGGTCAGAGATAATTAGTCTCGTACATAATGTCCTAGGACTTTCGGAAATTGGTCATGAGATGAGGAAGAATTGGTATTCTTTCGCACCCTGACGATTATAGACATTTTGTTCGCAACTCTCGAGATTGTTTGAGAATTGATTCTCAGCATTAATTACATAAATAAACATCGAACTACAATTTGCATATTGAGTGGGCAGTATCAGTTTATACTGCTACCAAGAGATGTGAATGCTTATGTCGCATGTAAATTAAACATCTGGTAGTTTTAGCCTTCACATATACAAAGAAACGTTTCATTCGAGTTCATTTACACTGAGATCGTATGTAAAGCATATGTGAAATACATTGCACTTGACCAACACTGTTTTCCTTTGCCAAAGGAGCGGGGAACATACCGTGTGTTTTGTTGCTTTGGAAAACATTCTCAACAATGTATTAGTTCTACGTAAGTATATATAGGTCTGCTATTAAAAATTAAAACAATTTATTTTTAAAGTACTGTTTAGTAGGTATATCCAATTGCGAAGCAAGCTGCTGTTTACAGTAAAACTTTTGACCTCACTACCAGATCGCCTGTACGCATATAACAACGAATATTTTTATTAATTCTGCACTTACTCATGATGGTGACGCCTTGCTAAATAAGATTTGACCAATTAGAGTTTAATCTTTCTTATGCGCACCAAATTCCGGATAGATGTCTGGACTCGATAAAAACGCTGTGGCCCTAACTATGCGCACGACGGACAGGATATCTACATGTATTATTCACGCATATTTGTTTTCACTACTGTTACCTAAACAAAAATGAAAAGGTAATTGGGACTAATGTTTCTGTGGAAACAAGGAAGTACGCGATGTGCGGTTAGAGATAAGTGAGAAACGGCATGAGCAATGTTACGTTTAAAACATGGTCTAAACTTTCAAATGTCTAGATGTACAGTGAACTTGAGGATATGTTCATGCAAACTTCGTATTTATAACAAATATTAACCAGATAACATTTTTTGATTTCTACCAATAATTTGTTATTTTCAAAACTAAGACATCTATTCATGACAAAGCGATATTATCTGATACGTCACGACTTTCAACACTTAAATGGATCTCCTTATTTCAGTAGTAATATTTAATTTTCTTGCATCTGTGACCAAAGGGTGTTATTGTTTTAATTAATAGCCTACATTTATAGCGTAATTTATAGCTTTATTGTTTTGCTCCTGCGGTCTTCCCGAATACAAAGCTTTCCTTCTTACGTGTGGACGTTTGTGATCGTGCAGAGATTATTGCTACTTGAAACCATGGTATACAACTACAGCAAATGTTAGGCCTGTTCTAAATCAGAAAAAAACATTGCATAGCCTACATTGTTTCAGTTAAATTGATTTGGTGTGCTTCTTTAAACAAAAATTAGGGGGCGCGGTTACAATTTTTCCCCTTCTATTTCAGAGCTTTCTTTTTCCTTTGAACAAATTATATTAAGAATTAGGTGTTGAGATGCCTCATAATTTAGGCATCCCTAATTAGTCTGGCTTGTATATTTACAAAAGACTCTTCGATATTTTTCTAACACAGGTTCGACTTCGTAATCGTCACCACGACATGAATTGTGAAATAGTCTATTTCCTAATAAATACCACATATTATGCGTGACAGGGTTGAAATGTCTTTCCGATCCGCAGCTGTCTAATACAGTGCCCCCCATCCCCCTACCGGGTCTCTTTATTCACACCTCCCGCATAATCCTGCCGGCAAACAGGATGTGGGCCCGAATGTGTGCCAGTCTGACACAACTGGGGTACACAACTGAAACAACATGCTCTGCATAAATGCAAAGATAGAGGGTTTCGCAAAGGAAATTTTTTGGGACAAAAGACAGTCTGCAATGTATTTACTTATTCTTATTCAGATAGTTTTTTTTTTAAAATTTTTTTTTATAACCGATGTAACATTCCTTTTGAATCGTTTGTTTTAGTACAAGAGCTATCAGTCATTATGAATTGGACATTTATCGTCCTCTTAAATTTAGATCCAGGTCTTAATAACAACTGTACTTACCGTGTTTCGTGTTGGTCAAGTTAATCGATTTGATAAGAATGTTAAGTTTTTTTCTTATTTAAAATGACTTCAATTGCGTCTTTATTTCCCTCTCTTTAAATAATCTTTCAGTCGAAACACACTTTTTGTGACTCGGCAGGTTTAAGGAAATTATTCTTAAATTCCAACTGTTTTCCTAAACGTACAACATTTGTGTGAAAGTAATCGATAGGTCAAGATTCCCTTGAAATTATGTTCGTACACACCGTGTTTGACGTAGCAGTCTTCCCACAACACCAACTAGTAAAGAAACAAGCGTGACTGGCGCTGTGCACATAACTCGTTTGAAGAAGAATGTCGCGAATGTTATCTACGCAAAACGTATTGAATATCTTTTTCACGGTTATGACCACCATTTGAAAAATTAAACTGCTTTACCACTTACAATACATTGCAGTTTGCAGTTTTATTTACATAAGCTATATACAGTTAATACATGGGAGTGGACGGTAAAGTAGCCTATTACAAAGCAATACACAAAAACCCCAGATGCGGCTCATTACACTATATGCGACTTGCATAATTGAAATCAGTTGTGTTATCTTGAATAGGCAATTTGCCTCCCAGTCTCCCTAATGAATTGTCTTCTTCTGCATTAAATGAAACCGCTAGTTATCACCCAATGATTAAATGCAAACAGACAATCATCGATTCCCATTCACATCTCCGCGTGGCAGAAATTGAGTCACGGTGTGAAATTCACTGTGGAAATGACTTTGACAGGCACCTAATGTCACATCTGAATAAAAATAACACCTTTAAATTCACCTGCATATGTTTTAATGCGTTGATCTATGATTTTATATTAATCGCTAGCCTAGGCTATATGTTGTCTAAATCTTCACAGTTTTTTTATGAAATCAATGTTTTCTTCGAGCGAGTAAATGTCCGTCTGTCGTGTGAGAAATATTACTTTAATCTCCAAGGTATTGCGTTGCATGGTACTTCCTTGGAAACATATTTCTGTGTAATACAATGTTCTATTTATGCATGTTTTAAAATTTATCCCGAGGATGGAGGTTACGGTGACCGTAACGAAACACTGAAATTAGTAACATAATTCGGATAGACAAATTGCCCGAATAATGTAGCGAAGGTAGGCCTCATTTAGAAAAACAAAAAAATCAAATTGTTGGAGCCAATCGAGGGGACATCCATCATCTACTGCACAACCTTTTCCTTTCGCCATTCTTTCGCCCAGTTTATGGCACTTTTTCTGTGGGGCCCATTCGAGCGGAACAAGGAATGGCTCTTTATTATTTAATGCGTTATCTCTATTGAGCACAGCGAGGTCATGTTTTGCATGTGGATGGTGGGTATCGCGCAGTATCCGGAGTGTGAAAGACGGCACTGTGTAGGAGTGGTGATATATGGTCCGTCTCTTCAATCCCAGTCCCAGCCCGTGAGAGTTATTATTTTATTATTCTTTGGTGCGGTTAGAATGAAACGGAATTGTATGAATTGGAACTGTATAGTCTACTTTAAGAGCGCTTGGTGTGGCGAAATGATGATTCATCTCCAATTTTGACGTAACTTAATTGGCTCAATAGCAGTAAACATAAAAACAATCACCATGGTCTTAAGCGACATTTGTGTCCATGTTATTATTATAACTCATGTGGATGCAGTCATTTCCCCTTAATCTGGCCATCAAGAAACTTTGGCTAAAGCAAGCCCAGAGGAGCATCCAGCTCAGTTGTCTGAGGAGCTGATGAAGTGCAAGCAATTGCATACGTTTTATTTCTTCATGCAATAAACACAATAATATACAAAAGGAAACGTGTTTCCATTAATAAACAATGTGTAATTTATGAGTATGTATTTGTCAGTATTTAGTTTTCAATATATAGCGACATTTAGTTAATGTTTTTCAAATTTATATACATTTTTTTACATTATTACAAATTTTCACGTGACATGAAAGGAGGAGTGTGTAACATTACGATTAATTGATAGTTTTAATCATTCATATAAATAAAAAATACATGTTATTACTGTAATAATAAACCGTGCGGTGGGTTTAGTTAATATATTATTTAGTGGAATGTCAATGCAAAATGCACGCAGCCTCAGAGACCATTGCTTTATCTTTTTACTTTTACTCGGGATTCCGTGAAGAACACGGGTTCAGATAATTGCGACCCCCCCCACCCACCCACCCAATCCAATCCCCTCCGCCTGCTCCCCCTCCAATTTTCCGGCTTCAACCCCCACCCTTTTCTCACCCCCTCCCTGCCAGTCTGCTCTTGCTGTCAGGACCGTATAAAGCGGAAAGGCGACTGGTCGGACTGTACATAAGCAGTGCAGAGGTTTCCAGCCGCAAGATCTATCTTCTTTTCAAACGACGTATATTTTTATCAATCGGATGTTTATTCAAAATTATTTTTACCCCAAACTTCAATACTTTGACATCTGTAAGTATCATCTGTGTTAATAAAGCCAATGGGAGAGTCAGGTTCAGTGTGAGGAAGAACAGTGATACATCAGATAACTTCTATTCCTTTTAAATCGATTTTAAGTAATATTTTGGTACATGGAGTTCTTCTGCTGACACTTTACGAAAGGGGTGAAGAGAGAGTCGGGTTCCTCTAGACTTCAGCGATAATAGCGACTAGGACCCTCCGGATGCTGCGAGTCCCAGAGATGGAGACTTTCAATTTGTTGGTGGTAGCATGTCTGATGAGCGGCACATGGCTACAATTCGGACTGGCTTCGCGATTAAAGTCACCAGCGCTTCCAATCCAGTCGGAGCGGGAACCCCTACCTTCAAAAGGAGTGTCAGGTGAGTCGGTGCGGCACTTTTCCTCGTGAATAAATGTTGCAAATGCTAAAAATTGTCCATTGCACACACTTGGACCCATTTAATATAAAACAATGTATATCTGTGGAAATTAACGTTACTGAGATACCGGAGTCATGATGAAGAAATTAAGTTATTTACAGTTACCGGCATGTGGTTGCAAGAGGTTGTCTGTGTGGACACTACACATCTTGAACTTGCAGAAAACAGTTTAGTCATGACTGCACTTAATCCAGATAGTCCTTCTTTAAAATAATTGCATTGGCATTTAAAACGGCTTTAAAAAGTCAGAGCGTTTAGGATACCACAATAATCCACCACTAATAGACGTTCTTGATGCTGGAAACCATGATCAATAGTCTTTCCATTACAACAATTCTTTTCTGGATGAATGTGCATAGAGACTTTGCCAAGAAGTGATTTATTTCAAATGTTGGTCCGGACCGAATCATGTTCAGACTCAGACAAACTCAACTGGACTATTTAAAGTAGTCACTTAATGAAAGAATAATGTGAACCAGGTTGTTAGCAGCTAAGGCAACGGCTCAATATCGCATCAACAGTTCTACCCCTAAAATCTTGGCACTAACTGTGCGGTTGAGGCAATTACGACAGAACCGTATGGCAGTGCTAATCCGACCGCTCCAGAGGATAACACTCGTGGTAGGCTATGTAGAGTTGGCATTGTTGCTATTTTACGGTATCTTTTTCCATTGATTTTCGTTTTACAGTTTGTTTAATTGACATCTAGACTAGAAAGTTTCTTAATTATTGACAGAATAATTGTTCATCTCGCCTTTGTGATAACTGATCAAATGCACATTCTTTGATATAAATAAACAATGTTTTTCAGATTTGAATTACGTTTATTATGTTTTTTCTTATGCATTTACTTATTCGTGCAAAGAGGCAACCTCCAGCAATGTTAAAATGAGCCGATGCTAAGCCCTGGAAGATATGAGACATCCAGTTAATTCTCCAAACTTGTCCGGGCGTTGCAATCGATTGTTTTCACTGTGCTGGGCCAAACTCTTTGTAATCATGTCTGACACTACCTTTGGAATTTGTAACGCCAGTCTTAGGCACTCTGCATTGTTGTGAATGTTTGTGTATTACAAATAACTGTCTTAAAATAATGGACCTAGACACCAACAATTTCATGAATTAGTATATATGTTCCAATTCACCTTCTCTCTAAAACCATCGATCAGGCTTCAAAAATATTTAAAGAAAATATAAATAGTAAAGTGGTGACATCTTCCTTTCTGAATTTTTCCAAATAATAAAAGTAAATTCAGTTTATTTCAGAGTAATATATTTGTTTAAATATATCGCGCTCTTTCATCGATTAGTCTTTTAGATTATATTGCGAAACCAACTCTTAGATTTTTTAGATATTATTCTAAATGGTGTGATTTTGTCTAAGGTTGCTCTTTCGGGGGGAGATTCTACTCGCTGGAAGACGCCTGGCATCCTGACCTGGGTGAGCCGTTTGGAATCATGCACTGTGTCCAGTGTCATTGTGAGCCGGTAAGGTCTAGCTGAGGCATTTTTTACTTTTTACAAATACCACCCTTGTTCATATTATAACATTTGCTTTCTAATTAAATCTAAACACTTATTTCAAATACCCCACACAAGGGGAAAAAAGTGCATCTGCAATTTGGGTTTGTATCTCTCTAGTTTTATTTTAGTGGTGGTAGTGGTTGGAGAGGCAATCATATGTAGAGCAAGTGTGCCTGTCCTTTACTTTAATAAAGACATTTTACAACAATAATTTAATAAAGACAATGAATAATGAGATTGTGTGCATCTGGAACTGCTGCATCTGCCTTTGTTTGAATGTGTTCAAGCAGGTTGCAGTTTAGCATCATTCATCATCCAAACAGATCTTTTCTCTCTCATCACAGTCTGCTGACGGTCTCTGCCTGTTTCAAAGAGTTCATGATTGTCTAATAACAAACTAGATACACAGTTATTAATGCCACGGATAGTCAGACAAAAGCTCAAAAGGAAGGGTGGACCTACCTACTTTGATATATTGCAATCAATAATGGCTGTGGTTGTGGAAACCACAGAAAGATCAGAATGTTCGAAATTTGAAATAATCCACAATGAATAACAGGCGGGGGTGGATTTTACTTTATTTAATGGTTTGACTTTGGAAACCCATTCTCATCTCCTCAGCAAACAAACTGCAATTTGCAAAATGTTTCCTTTTTCTTGTCTTTCAGCAGACAAATCGGCGGGGGAAGGTTTACGGGAAAGTGAGCTGTAAGAACATTAAGCAGGACTGCCCCGAGCCCAGATGTGAGGATCCTATCCTGCTTCCAGGACATTGCTGCAAGACCTGCCCGAAAGGTGAGTCCTCCTTGGACACCATTTTCCTCGTCGGTCCAGCTTCTGGTCATAGATCTGTCCTGATATGTCTGGTCCTTGGTTCCATGTCCTTGATTCCGTTTGACGTATTCATCGCAACGACAACGGTCAGACTCGTCTCCTCCATTTGTTTATTTTGTTCCATAAGAAGCTGACTGGAATACCGGGGACGAATATGGTGGGGTTAGGCAAGGGACTTCGACACATTTCAAAATTATTTTA
>JAOVYW010028396.1:17514-29209 GCA_025775045.1 Hiodon tergisus
GAAAAAATCCCACGTCCCTCACTCATCTGTTCACTGGACCAGGTCAGCAGCAGAAAAAATCCCACGTCCCTCACTCACCTATTCACTGGACCAGGTCAGCAGCAGAAAAAATCCCACGTCCCTCACTCATCTGTTCACCTGACCAGGTCAGCACCAGAAAGAATCCCACGTCCCTCACTCATCTGTTCACTGGACCAGGTCAGCAGCAGTTAATGCATCCATCCTCTCATCTCCATAGTCCCTGCAACAAACAATCTATAAAACGCACAACAAAAACAACATTCCAACACACCATCAAAAAACCCAAACAAACTAAACACTCAGAATAACTTGCTGCTTCGTTCCAATGCAGAAACACGAATAAACAAAAAAAAAAATTCAACAACCCAGGATTTGATAACACTGCAAAACTTCTTCTTTAAAAAAATCTCTGGCAGGTGAAATTCATGTAGGGCTATCACTGCCACCCAGAGGACTCAACAAGCACAGCTCCTGCAACCAAAAAAGGATGTAAATCCTACAAAATATACTACCCAAAGACCTGGCTTGTGACCTCAATCTAGTCAGCAATACGCCAACTCCCTATGATACAGCTTGGCTTGTTTGTTTCCAGAGTAAATATCACACCATACATCTGGTTTGTAATTAACACAGAACAAATATACATACTTTGAGTACAACAGTGGCATTATTTAGTAAGATAACAAGGGAATTCAGCATGTATAAGGCTCACAAAGCTATCCTTGACCATAGCAGACATCTTTCAGATCAGGAGTTCAGGGTTTTACCATCAGGGTGCCATTATATGTGATTAATGAGAATACAAATAACAGAAATGCCTTCATAACAAACAACTTTTCCCCAGCAGAGCAACGGTTTATCATTGAGTATTTCCCAGAATTCACTCACTTCAGGTTATTTATTACTCAGGTTACATCATTACTCGATCCGCTTACTTTTCATCTGTGCTGTGTCATTGGATGTGAACCAGTCTCTCCCTGGGACCACGAAGATTGATTGATGCGTTCAGAGGTTTGTAGGAAACAGAGAGAGAAGGAGAGATATATAGATGTCACATTGTTAACTATTTTGCGATTGACAGTACAGACATCACATAAAGCATATTGATCTAGGTCAATATCCATACTGAATTCTCAATAGACACCCTAAATAAATTCTTCTGGACATTGTAACTTAAGGCCCAGGACATATTTCCTCAATCCACCTGTATACAAGACCCCTAACACAAAACAAACATAAATCTCAGATTAGTGATGTTTTAATTTTGTTTTTTTTTAAATATTCATTATAATAGCAGTAACCAACGCCTAGCCACCGATTGATAATTTTTTTTACAATGATCTGGTTAATTTGGATTGTCTTTGTTTTTTAAATTAAGACATTAACAACCGAGATATTTGTATTTGCTATAGAGTTGGTGTGATTGATTAACGTAGCGGCTGTTTCTGGATGTGGTTCCTGGTACAATTTTCCACGGATTTATCTGCGCCTCCTGAACGCACAAACGGGCATGTCGACAATTGACACTATGCTTATTACACGTTTGGCGAGAATTGCTGCATAAAAATTTTTTTCTCAAAATTTAAGCTCAAAACACGCATCCTTAGTTTAGGCTGATTATGTTCTGTATCCGACCAAGTGCATTAACGACTGATTTGTAAGCACGAGAAAATTGGACTAAAGTTGTAATTACGCTTTATATCCACAAGGTGTCGTTGTATAGATTTTTTTCCAGCTCTGACTAAAGAGCTATAGAAAATATGTCTGAGATCAATTGTGAACTGTAATTTAAACAAATAGTCACTGTTGAGAAAAGAGGAACGGGGCTACCAGATGTTCTGACAGTCAGAAAATAATCTCAGTCTCAGAACTCAAGACAATGAGCCAATGAGGAACTTCTGTTCAACTGGAGCACAATGGGCAGTGAGAGTTTACATTTTAGACTTTGATTACAATTTTAGATGCCATTTTTGTTAATTTTTCAGAATAGACATGTTTCAGATATTTAAACATATTAAACAATCACTTCTCTGAGGCTGTTCATCATATAACAAGAAACTAATTTGTTCTGTGGACTGTTCCCCAAAGAAAACTGTTAGGCAAAAAAAAAAACTGAACAAAAAAACATGGATTTCTGCATAATATGGAAATAAGGTCAAAAAGTGATAATCAACTGGCGTACTGTGTCGCAAGCCTGTATTTTTGCATATTTTCACATTGAATTTAATCATATATTTTTGTAGGTTTTGGTAGTATATAGATAGAGTCAAAGTACCAGAGTTTGGTTCTTCTTTCTTTTCAGTTTGGTGCGCAAGGTGGTCCAGCGTGCAATCTTCAGGGGTGAAAACGTTTTTTGGAAGCCTTGCCATCATTGAAGTAATCATGATTTCTTCCCTGTATCAGCAAGTTGCACAGGAGAAGGTCAGGCCATCTGTCTGTGAGCTGAAGCTGGCTCATGCAGCAAGACAATGATCTGAAACAAACAGGCAAGTCTGCATCAGAATGGCTGAAGCACAGGACATTCAAAGTTTAGGAATGACCTCGTCAAAATCCAGACCTACACCCTATTGGGATGTTGTGGCAGGACCTGAAACCGGTGGTTCATGATTGAAAACCCCCAAACGTGGACTGAACTGAGGCATGAAAACTACACTTTTTTCACTGCAGTGTAAGTAATATCAATGCCATGAGCCAATGGGTGTTTTGTATTGCACATGAATGACATCTCTTTGTGTTAGGTCACATGATGTAGAATCGTTTGCCTTGTGCCGCTTGGCCCCCTTAATTGTTGCTTGAAGCTATGTTTTTTTTTCCCTTCTTTGCACCACTTGTTTTGCGGGCCTTTTACAGTTTCATAAATAACTGTCCTTTCCTCTGTGCTTTATTTGATCTATGTTTTTTCTGCAGGCAAGTGGAGACACACCCTCCAGCCCTGGAGGACATGCCCAGGGTAGGCAAGACAGACAGACAGCCAAGCTGGGGGCTGCATGCCCACCTAACCCTAGCCGTGGCACGCCCAGGACTTGCTTCAGTTTTATATCCGCTTAGTTGGTTTCTCCTAAGCAACTCCAGGACTCTCAGAACTTTATCTTTCAATTCTAATTTGATTAAGTATTCTTTCACTGGAATTTAACGCACATATGTTTAATTGAATGTTCAATTGAAAAATCATTGTATTGGCCATGTTTGGCAAACCAATTTCCCTTTGGAGATTAAGAAATTATCTGTCTAACTAATTCGCACCAATCGTAATTTTACATATGAAGCAAATTGAACTAGTATTGATTTTACTTAAACACGTTTGACATTATTAACAATTATTGCATTATACCATTCCACAAATTGCAAATTATGTGATTGTCTTGTTATGGACAATCACATAATTTGACGTAGTAAATCATAAACTACTTTTTTGCAAAGTTTATGCGTTTGATTTTACATTTTAGATAGTCTGTATCACAGTCTTAGTCCAAGGTAAAAACTAGTGAAATAAGATGCGCAACTTATTCCCTGGAAAAGGAAATTAAACTGCTACATCGAGGGATTACATTCAACGGTCAAGGGTAATGTCCATGGAGTCAAAATTAGAAATGAATGGTTGACACGCCCCGAGAGAGCAAATAATTTGATCCCAAGTCCTACAGTTTCTCTACCAAACATGACAGTTCTGAAAATCTGCCCTCAAAGACCGAATATCCCGCCCACGTTCTATACGATCAGCTGTAGAGTATACACCCTGCCTTGATTTGGCCTTGCCATGTCAGTCACCATTGTAGGCTTGTATAACGAACATCATGTTCGTATGTAACTCTGACTGGGGCTGAAGCAGGGGACGCGATCATCATCATCAGAGAAAAATTGAAGGGGGGAAATCGTAGAAGAAATAAGGCCCGTTCTTGGCTAGGATTTTTATTAGTCAGCAACGTTTTAAATTTTTATTCATATTTAATAAGTATAGAAATTAACGATACACAATGAACATAACATCGGAGCTTTAAATTGCAATAGCTAGCTAGCTAGCTAGCATTATAGCTAGTTAGCGAGACTACATCTTTTCAACTGAAAGACAGTAAAGAAAAGGGCAATTTTCCCCAGAACATCCCGTTATATATTTTTCCTCGATACACTTCGACATTGCTATGTTTTAAATTTTTTTGCTGAAAGGCTAGCTAGCTAATGGACAGTCTTACGGGCGCGCTTTGTTGTTATCCAGACGTTTTTTGGGCTTGGTTCTGGGGTGGTTAGTCCAAAGCAAAGATACTACGGATGTCGCGACACTCCAGTCTGTCCCGCTATCGCCGGGACTTGATTTGGTGAGCACACAACTTGATCGGAGCGTTAGCTAGCTAAGGTATACGACAAACAGACGGGGAAAAAATACAGTTTAATATGACTAAGCAAAGGCAACCTAACTAGTGCCTGTTAGCCAAATATTACATCCGAGCAACACAAGCAGGCGCTAGGTTCTCTGTCGCCTCCAGTCGAAATTGTTCCTGATTTCCCCTCCTATTCCCCGGTCGGCGGTGATCCGTACGCCGGTGAAGTCAAGGATATTCCAGGTTAGCGGGGACTACTTGAGCGCGAGGCACAAAACCCCAATTCCCCATACCACTTCAGCCCCTTCATTCACAAAATTTTCCCCCCCAATTTTCAAGCGGAACCAGGATATTACAACAAAGTGTTGTGTGTTGCGTCCCGATAAAACCGGGGTTGTAAATACAGGGGTGATGACTTTAGAATCCATGATGGCTTGCTGCCTGAGCGAAGAGGCGAAGGAGTCGAAACGAATCAACGCAGAGATCGATAAGCAACTCCGCCGAGACAAGAGAGACGCACGGAGGGAATTAAAACTGCTTCTGCTGGGTACAGTACTAGTAATTATTCATACGTGTCTTGTTGTATGTAGCATTGTGCTTTTACATGTGCCACGAAAGGTAATGCGGATGTGTATTACCTAGCTTGCTAACGTTTTTAAACGAGGTTCAGTTTGCTTACTGATGGTTAGCCAGCTAACTAGCTTTCTAAATCGTTCAGCAGCCTATTCCTCGGAGGGAAATAATTACGCAGAACAAATAGATTTGGTCCAGTCAGTCTTTAAATAATAGCGTTCAGAGCACGTAATGTTGAATAATATGGCTAAACGGTGAAGACACGTTGAAATTCACATGTGCGACAATGTTTAAACCTAGCCAGCCAATTCAATAAATATTATTTTTAGGTTTCTAGCTTGCTGCAATATCTTTAGTTATTTATTGCGCGCAATATTTTCGACATAGGAGCGGCTGAATAGTTCACACAGGTGTAGTTGACAAAGGCGTAGGTTGTGTAGTTAAGTTCAGTAAGCTATCCATATTCAACACTCATTTTAGTAAAGTAGCAGGCACCTAATTCAATTTTATGTGTGCTCCAGTAATTGGGTTAATATTTATGTAGGTCGATATCTGTTATGAATAAAATTTGTCAAGCAGTATTCATTTCAATGTTTTTCCGTGCTCCGTCTGAAACAGATTAAATTTATTTTCCGAATGCCCACTTATATTATTTAATTTAATGGAATGTTCACGGGGCTGTTTTAAAACCTGCGCAGGGAGGTTATGCTAAAACACACACTGCCATAAACCGCGAACTTTGCATAATGTTCCTCTCCGAAACATGTCGGTCGACCATTTATTTGAATAAGAAGGCACTACGCTGTGATTGTGTGGTTTGCTCAGGACAATTACACCCTTTCGTCGATATTAGGTGGATTGAGGTGTTTGCATGATATTTAACTAGTGGTGTACACTTGAAGTTGGGTGTGAATTTTGAATGTGTGTTTGGCGTTCTGAAATTTTATCCTCAACTAGGCCTTGGATCACCACAGAAACAGTTAACGTGACTGACAGCCCTAAAATAAAATATGAATAAGGCCATGTTTTTTATTGTGAAATGTGATACAACTGTAGTGTCACAGGGCAGTAGTTGCTGGACTTGGGTTGGGAGTACCATGGTTTCACAATCTGGGATGAGGTATTGCAGCCTTTTCCCCTGGCCATAATATTTTTTTTTCCAGATTGGTTGTTAGATGGAGAAATGGAAGCTCTGCATCCCTCTGTTGCTTTGGATACCAGCAAATAGCGGGGGCCAACGGAGTGTAGTGGCAGTCATTCATTTCCCAGGTGGAAGTCATTCTACTTGATTAAATTAAATCAAATGCGTCGACAGATTGGAATGTTAAGAATTATTTTGTTTATTCTTAAGAATTCTGATTCTTTTTTTTTGTTGTATTGGGTAGCCTGTTTAATTAATCAGAACTGTGCACTCTTGGCTATTCTGCCATTTCACATTACTTTAAAAATGGAATAATTTGGTCTTCCTGAGTGGCTCAGTTGGTGTAAGCGCCCGCCCAAGCGTAGATTGAGCCCTATGATCTGAATTTTGTATTTCCAAATCCAGCAAATGAAATTTGCCGGCGGTAACCGGGAATGCACAGGGCCAGGGCACAAAAGAGTGTTGCTGGGCTAGGTGGGTTCCGCACACTGGGCGGGGTGGGAATAACCTGGGGTTCTGCACGCTGGGCTGGGTGGGAATAACCTGGGGTTCCGCACGCTGGGCGGGGTGGGAATAACCTGGGGTTCCGCACACTGGGCGGGTTGGGAATAACCTGGGGTTCCGCACACTGGGCGTGTTGGGAATAACCTGGGGTTCCGCACACTGGGCGTGTTGGGAATAACCTGGGGTTCCGCACGCTGGGCGTGTTGGGAATAACCTGGGGTTCCGCACGCTGGGCGTGTTGGGAATAACCTGGGGTTCCGCACGCTGGGCTGGGTGGGAATAACCTGGGGTTCCGCACGCTGGGCGGGGTGGGAATAACCTGGGGTTCCGCACGCTGGGCGGGGTGGGAATAACCTGGGGTTCCGCACGCTGGGCTGGGTGGGAATATCAGTGATATCAGGGACATCAGTGGCTGCATGGCTGAAGTGGGCGGGATGCTCAGGATCGAAAACAGTGGGCAGGGATATGTCTCTGCTGCGACATGAACGGAGTAACACCGAAACGGCCTGTGTGGTTCTGGGTACCCCCGTCACACTGTCATACATCACAGTGCTATATCAATATCAAATATTCAATTCAAGCTCTGTTTTGAATCTCCCCATCTCTCTCTAACTCGCCTTGCACTTTTAATATTAACTAGGATAAGATCCATTCTAACAGACGGACTGCTTCGTTATAGAACGTTTAAAACCTCACTGGTCAAAGGATAAATCCCCATTTTAATACGGAATGTGAATGGATTTGTATGTATTGGTGTGGGTGTGGGTTTAGATGCGTGTACTGTAGACCTTCACATATGGTGCAGTGTTCCATAGAATCTTTAGTCGGCCAAAGAAGGAAAAGTGAGCCACCAGGGGGGATGTGGTATGTCATGAATATTGACAACGCTATGAGTGTCGTTGTGTACAAGTTAAAAGCAGCCTCGATGCTGACTATACACGACTACACCGCTACCTGGACGAAAATAAACGGTCTGATCCAATCTGAAAGATTTGTGACGTCACTCCTTGGAGTCAAAGACAAGACAATAATTGGTTCTTTCCCAAAAAGGACTTCTCAGTGAGCTAATGGTTTCTCTTCTCAGTTACGCTGCTAACAACTAGTTACTTGCTTGGCTAGCTCAGCTAGCTACCTTTTAGAAAAGTAAATGTGAGAAAGAAAAGTTTGAGACACGCAGAATTGGCGAATGCGAGGAACGTGAGTGTTACTGGGGCTTCTACTGTGGTGGGGGAGGGGGGAAAAGGGGCTGCTTTGTCTCTCGTTAAATTTGGATTCTCCTTACTGACGGTCTGTTGTGGATAATCTTTGCAAAGCTCAAAATGTGTGAAGATGTTGGCATTGTCCAGAATGTGGAAAATACTGTGATGCGGGATTTAGGCAATATCATCCTCTCCAGATTAAGGGGGACCTCAGGTGAAATGAGATGGAATCTCCTCCTGGTATTGATGTTGGGCGTATATGCTACAGTTGTCTATTGTACCAAACCTGACGCTTAACAGCTGTCTTTTATGATCACCTTAGCAAGGAATCCTACTACATTAAACAAAGTCCTCAATTTGAGCCCATTTGTTTAATCTGTGCGCGTTATTCGCATGGGATTGTGTCTGAGATACACACCTGGTCTGTGCTTGCAATGTCTAATGAAGCAATGTTTGTTTTTTGTGTCACAGCCAACAATAACTTTTTGAAGGTTTAGTGACGTTGTGACCTAAATGGCTGTACCTGAGGACCCATTATACTACTGCATAAGAGGGAACTACCGGTGAATAATCTTTTCTCTTTTTCCCCTCTGTCTGTAATGTTGAAACTGCTATAGGAGTGAGATTTGAGGTATGACCTTGCCAACGGGAAACCAGATCAAGGCATTGTTTTTTAAAAATTTTATTAATAGTACCTGTTCAAATAGTTGACATAAAAATCTTAAGGATGGTGGCCGGTAATTTTAAGGTATTTTTTTATTTTGAAGTTCCATTCAGGGTTTTATAGCAAGTTATACCCGCTTGCATGCACTACTCGACTTGATGATCCTGCAAAACCTGTGCATTGTTAGGCTGGAGCGGAGATGGGTAATAATTTTCTACGTATTGTTTTTCTTTTAATGCACCAATGTTGGATTCGGTGGAGGAAGTTTAAGGAAAGTAGGCTGATCCCCTTTAAAAAGCATCTGCAAACAGGTTGTTAATCATTGATTGCGTTCACATATCCCAAGCAAGATTTTCACTTTTATTGGGTTCGAAGGTTGATTTTGAGACTCGCAAAATAGGTAAGAGCATTGTAAGGAAGAATTCTAGGCAGAATTCCAAATTCCAAACGATGTATTGAATGTTTGCTCCCATACTTGTGAAAGGGGGGGTCAGGGTTTTGTCTGAGCCCCATTCTGCTACTGTTGATGCTACTGTTTGGAATACCTGAAATGGTCTTTTGTACCTCAGTTTAAAAAGTTGATATACAGTGATTGTCTATTTCTATGTATGTATGTATGTATGTATGTATGTAAGTGTGTGTAAATGGTTCCTGTTACACACTTTTTTCCCCAAGGAAAACGTATGTTAACCCCCCCCCCCCAAAAAAAAAACACTTTCAGAATGAATGTAAATGCAGCAAACTGGTGATCTAATAAAGACAGAGAGAGGTGTTGGCATATCGTGGCAAAATAAAAAATTCTAAAATAAATTTAGATTGGCTAGAAGCTTGTTTCACTGGACTAATTAACAGTGATGAAGTCAATGCGGATGAAAATTATGGGTTAGGGGGAATTCCAGGCTGTCGTTGCCTCCGTGTTCCAGATAATTAAGTCTGGATTAATTGCGGAATGCTTTTAAAGTCCGTATATTGCAGGAGCTCAGTAACGGTCCGCGGCCATGTGTTGTGGAGAGAGGACAAGACTGCTGTGGTGCCCCTTGACCTGGGCGCAGCGTCCAGCCAGGGACGGGGGATCAAGCATTTCAATCCTGTAAATGGCCGGTGGCAAGGTTCTCCTGTACTCTCCCAGAGAATGCGTCGAGATGAGTTAAATTGGCTCACCTCAGGACAAAAGTATCGTGTGTGTTTAAAGCTGCCAGGTGGTTTAAATGTGTCGTTTTTAAAGATTTATTTCCTGGCTCATTTGAGAAGTCTTGGCAATAAGCAGTTGGTGCTTAGTGTTATTAGTGATGATAAAAGTGAGTAGGAATGTGTGCCAGCAGTAGGTTATGTTCTAATTGAAGGGTTTAGTGTTTGAGAATATTATAATGTAACCACAAGCTGTTTGAAGATTCTTTTCTTGCTGGCATATTTCAAACATTCTAAGAGATTCGCTGTATTTCTCTTTAATTATCTGCAAATTTTTTTATTTTATTTATTTTTTTAACAGTTAAAACCTGCTCCCAGTGAAGTTGATGGACGGGGTTTGTTTTCTGGACAGTGCAGGAATGTTTCATGTAGGCAAAATGTTCTGCCGAAAAACTGCCTTTGACAAGTGGATACTTCAGATTGGAGTGTAAGGTACCACCGATGATGGCATATTTCTGATTGGGTGCCGTTGATGTTTTATTTTAAATAATGACTTGGGAGTGTGAAGTCGTATCCCGCATGGCAACCGGTTTTTAGTGTTGCCTTGTGAAGACGAGACTAAGCACAAAGTCGACATTGCGAAATTTTCTACGTGCAATATCCATACCGCGAAAGCCTGCGATATTTACTCGACATCTCCACGGTGGAGCGCACATTTTTACTATCCGTCCACATCCCAATCGCAGGGGAACTGTGGTAAAAGTATGTACAATAGCAAACTATATTTAAATTTAGTCAATATGAAGGGAAAAAAAAGAACGTTTCCTAGTTGCGACTGAAAGCCTTGTTTTAGCTACAAGAACGCCTCAATGGAGGCAAGTTATCCCCATAATAATTAAATTAATTAGTCCCTCCATAATTAGTTTGCAAGGACGTCCGTTATATTCAAGCGTTTATACATAGTCACAGTTAAACAACTGATTATGAATTATGCGTTTACTAAAACGCTTATTACGTTCTAGATTAAAATGTAACAGACTTTAATCGGCCAATGCTGATAATGATCGTAAATGTTTCTGTAACTTCGAGAAACCGCACCTGTTGTAATTTCCGCTTGTTTTAGGTTTTTATTTATTTATTTATTTTTAAGTCCGATTTGCCCGCTATTAAAATAAACCAGTAAAACAAACGTCTTGTAACTTAACACTCAGCGTCAGACCGTGACTGTTATTATGGCTGACATTTTCAGCTCTTTGCTGAAAAACACCTTTTTGTGTGTTTATGCGTTTTTCATTTTGTACCAACACGCAACAATGCGTAGCAGAGCATAACCTTAAGTTTGAGTCAAAAAATTATGTCATGATATTGTTTCTTTATTAACTGATTAAATAAATTATTTATACACCTGTTAAAGTACTAGCCTCCTTTTATAAAACGTTGTAGGGGAATGGTAAAGAATTATTTTTTTAAATTTCATATAATCTGTAAAATTGCTATGGCAATATTAAATGTAAAAAATATTGCGATAGTACAGCCCAAGTGTTAATCCGAGTTTAAAGTGTTATGAAGCACAATATGGTATAAAAAACTATGTATTTATCTTTAAAAATATCTACTGTTCTTGAAATGTATGAGAGGATGCTAATTAGCATGCTAGTACACAGATTATGGTAGTTACATTGCCGTGTGTGTGTGTGTGTGTGTGTGTGTGTGTGTGTATATATATATATATTATATACTTTTATTTTACAAAATATGCTTTTTTTATCTCTTGAGGCAGGCATCAACCGTCAGAAGCGTTTAGGTGGTGTAGCAGATTTTGTTATAATCCTGTACATGTCAGAGGTTTGGCAATGTGGCTCAAGTGATGTGTGCTTAATAAACTTTCCTGATCACAGCTGTTTAGCTCTGACTAAACGTCGTCACACAGCAGAGTGACGGTGCGTGCAGGAATGCCGAAAGCTGATTAGAGGAAATCGCTGACTTCAGGATGGTAAAACTGGATCTACTGATAAAATGGGGTGCTCTTCAAAGTGGATGCATTCTGGCTACCGAGATGCCACTGGTCGATTGGCAGCAGAGCACATCTTACTCTCTTAGCTCTATTCATGAGTTAAAAGAACATCTATACTGGGGGGGGGGGGGGGGG
>JAOVYW010028405.1:0-13429 GCA_025775045.1 Hiodon tergisus
TATATATGGGAAGAGAAACCTAACAATGCATTTAGACCGAAGTCTTATATGGTCAAGATGTCCATGGAATTTCCATTAAATTTATACTTCTAAATAATGCGAAATCTGACTGCTTAAAAGTAAAGAAGTCAACATATATAATCCTGGCTCACAGCTGGGAAGATTGCAGCCGTGCCATGCATTCCCTCTCACGCAACTCTCTATTTTAATTAATCCAATGTGTTAATTAGGAATTTAAAGTTTATCTGCATTTGTTTCCTTTTTAAACTGAAGAATATACTTCTTTCCCCAAAACTGCTATACATGTCATAGTAAGTAAATTATTTATTAAATTAAACCATTAAGAGTCGAGGCCGGAGATAATAGGCTGTCTTCGGATACGCCTTAAACTCCATATTGCACTTTTATATTTTCCACACTGTAGCTCAGGGCAACGAGTAATACTAAGAGAGCACTATTCATTCTAACTGTATTATCAAAACCGTCACTTGTAATGTAATTACATAGCACATAATTCACACAATGATCAGACATAGCAAGATAAAACGTGAACCAAATATTTGAACAAACAAAATTAATATGCACTTCAAAGCCATAGCAAATAACAAAAATCAAGCAGCCAAAGAGTTAAATAAATAAATAAATAGTCGGTGTTGATATTACAATACTTTTGTGTTAAATAGAGCCGCTAAATGCATACAGTAACAAAAGCCTTGCGACACTTCAGATACGTTAATATCTGTTAATAATAATTACGAAGTCAAAAGGTCTGTGTTTTGTTTTCCATACAGCGCAACTGAAGAAGTGTAGCATATGGTTATTTACTCAAAGCTATATAAAATCGTATGAAAAATGACAATTAGAATATTTACCTTTATCTTTATAGCTGTCATAATGTGGTAAACTGTATCCCTTCGGTTATGTCCACTCTCCTTCGAGGGAAAGCAGCGAATAAAAAAAAAAAAAGTTGAGTTCGCTTGAGTCAAAAGTTCAGTGATATATTGTTGAGTCCGAGTATATAATTAACAAACATCTTAAGGCAATGTACGTGTGCTGCTGATTAAGGATTTCTGAAAGTTCGACTTCGGCAGGAAGAATGTTTCGGGCGTGAATCCCGAAGAGAGTCGAGCGTCAAGGAGAAATGGCGAGAACGGACTTGCCTTATTGTTGGGTCTTTTGTCATTATTCACTTTTTTCCCGTTTTTATTTCCGCTCTCACGCGTGAGTGTTGCTGGCTCTGACTCTATGGGAGTTAATTACATCTATTTAGTGCATTTTGTATGTATTATGGTCGTTCCTCTCAACCCCGAATACATCCAAACGGTGAATGCCGCCAAACTGTGCGGAGAATACCTATCTAATTGGCGGGGATGTGTTCAAAAGCGCTGCTATTAATTTAATGTGAAGTTAGGCAAATACAAATGTTCTCCTAAAACTAATTTCACGTAATATAACAACAAAAACCTGTTGGAAGGTTATGACAGTAGGTATATACTTCCGCATATTCTAATGCATATTGTTGTTCATTTGTAAATGTATTTGCTTTACTTTGTACTTAGTAATTAGGTTTGTCCTAGGCTATTATTCCATATTATAACCGTAGTTGTTTGTGTAACCATTACCAGCACGTGCGAATATTAGTGCGTTTGCCAAAAAAATTGTAGTTTTAAGATTTCTTCTGTATAACGTGCAAGTTCAGTTATCTTTGTACGACATGCTTGTTTCTAACATTGAGGTAAGGCTACAGTCTACTGATATTATAATTTTAAATGTTATTGTTATAATTTACCTTTCAGGTTTCATAGTAAACAAACGCCACATAAACTGTGGCAACACTTCTATGCATGTGGCAAAACGACTGTAACGAAGGTGTTTTTGGCCAGAGATGCCTTTCATGTACTACCATTAGACCCCAAAAATCTGGGCTTCTCGCAGCTTTTTAAAAGTACATATCTGCACAAGCTCCAATGTTTTTTTTAATCTTCAATGGATTAAAACAGATAATGTGGGTCACTCTATTAATTTAAATGGGTATTATCAAGTACAGCCCTAATTTTTTTCCCCCTAAAATAAATTATTACACGGTTTAAACATACAACCTTGACATTTACCTTGTGGTAATGTCAATCTTCAGAAATGTTCTTCACTTGACACTGCTGCAGATTAATGACAAAAAGAGCTAATTCCCATTTTAAGTCATTATTGCCTGTTTTAATTCCACAATTAAAGTTTGGCACACACACACACACACACACACACAAAACAATTTTAGACGGGAGGAGTACTACTGTAATTATACACCATTTTACGTAATTGAAAAATCTCTAGAATCCTCTTGGGTTTACTCCCATATGCGGCATAGCTTCATGTACAGGGAAATATAATATGCAATTTATTTTTCTCACTTCCTTAAATATTATGCATTTGAACTATGCATATGAATTCCACAGACTAGATATCTGCAAACATGACTACTAAAGATCAAATAATAAGCTTGCAGGTACTTTCCATTTCCTAAGTATAGTATAGGTATAAAGCCAGCATTTATTGAAATCTCTGAGTACTTTTTTTGAAAGGGATGCTTCCTCCTCTTTGTTTTACCCTAGTAGGACAAAGGTTTTTGGTTTATGTTGTGTTCTAGTCAATAGATCAACAAATGCATTTATTTCCTAGTCTTTTCATGGAAGCAATTTGAAAACTTGAGTCCAGTCCAAAGAGCACAGCATGGTTCCTAAACACAATCCAAAATTCCACAGTTGATACAATTTATTTGATTGCTAGTCTTCATTTATCAGCCTTATTATATGCCATTGCCCCGAGTTGGGGAAATAGTTCGTAACTAAGGTGAATTAACAACTGATTGCTGCCAGCTTAAGTTCACGCAGATTTCCTATTACATCCATTCAAGTGAATGCACCACTTAAACTAGACAAAACCCTTGTTTCACACTTTAATTTTTCTCCAGTCAGCAAGTATTTTTGCTTTTAAAGCAAAAAATAATTTGGCAACACCATGACCAATGAAAAGACTGATTTATAGCTCAACAGAGGGGAAGTACTCAACGTCACGTTTCCGTTTGCATGTGTCCCTTTCAGGATAATCAGATGACTCCTGGGCATTGTTAAAATAATGTGCAACGACAAGTCCCAGCACGTGATAGACCAAAATTAAGGCAGGCAAATGAGATAAGAACAGTAGAACATCTTTATAATTATGTAAGTTGGAATCGCCAATAATTTATTTTCTGCCAATCGTGTATTTTAGTCCCGGGTCCCAGTGTAAACCAAAACGAAGCCGAAAGTGATTGCTCCCAATCTTTAGCATTAAACACGCTGCAGGTCACCCTGCTCTGTGCAGGAAGTTCAGCTCCTAGTGTATTGGCACATCCCTCTAAAAGCGCTTACAGCCTATAATGAAACATACAATCATTTTATTGCCTTAAAAAATTAATAAAAAACAAACAGACGTACCATGCATATGGGCCACAATCTTTGTTTATGAATCACATGCAACGGTCCAAAAAAACTAAAGTAACTTGGTGGGTTGGATATGCCTGCACACAGAACAAAGAAGTCTGCAAAGATTACGATCTGTTATCTATTCCAGTGTTAACTGCGTCTTTGTATGTGATATCTACATAAACCAGCAAGATCAATGAGAGTACATGTTTACAGTACAGAATGTAAAATGTGCGAAAGTGCTTATATCAACTCTTACGCTTATATCAATGCTTATATCAAATCAAGAAAATACTCTTCTCTACATTATTTCTCCAAGATGGCTGTTAACTTTGAAAATAAAGACTAAAATCCGGAGAACATATTGAAAATGATCCCAACTCACACTGTACAAATATTAATACTGTGCTGATAGTTGTGTCCACTATCATCGTCTTTGCCATCACCATCCACTCAGTAGTGACCCTTTAACAGGCAGATCATGAAAATAGAATTGGATTTCCAGACATTGTCCAGGCAAGCTCTAGAAAGGCGATTGTCAGCTCTGTGAAGAGATTTTCAGCCCTGGAGGTGGTGTACTTTTTAAAATTTAATTCCCCAGTTTTTCTTCCAATTGATTGTAAAAAGGCAGTTGTGTCATGTACTGGCTTTGTTTTGAGAGAAAGGTTAAGAGTACAACCTTTCCTTTTGTTTCTCCCCAGAGAGCAAGGTCTGCTGGGATTTGGCACAGCTCCCAGACAGGACAATGGGCTCAGACACTAGTTGGCCCTCTCAGCTGAGCTGTTCAGTGAGTACAAAGTTCCATGCAATCTCCCACTGCAGCTCTGTGATTCCCCCCAGGTACCTTTTCACACGCACACAGGCTCCTGTGATGTTCCACTGGCAGGGTTCTCCTGTCATAGGATGTAAACCACCATTAAGGAAATTTATTAAGCTCCTCTTAAGTAAAACAATTTCTTAGATCACGTCCTTTTATACTGTTAAACCCTATGCTAAAAAAAGTGTTCCTCTTTGCTATATATTATATAAACAAATCTCTGCATGAGAAATGATTCTGAGACAGCAACCTAAAAGTGAGAGGAACACTCAATTCACATCACAAATGCATGTAAATTTAACAGTCAACCCATCAGGTCTACCGACAACGGAAGACCAAAATGTCCTTTTGATTTGATTTCAGTAAAACAATCGTATATAATTAAACCTATGCAATAATAATTGAAAGAGGGTGTGTGGAGGGTCTGTGTGGAGGTTCTCAAATGTATATATTCATGAATCGAACTTCAGACTCACCTAGCTAGACACGTGCATCCCAGTGTGGCAGCCTATTCTGCTACGCCTACGGCCAGGAACTGAGCTTCCATACTGGAGCATGGTCTGCCCAATGGGATCACATAGCAAGGACATTTACAAGAACCTTTACTTTCTCCAGGCTTAAAGATATGGCTAGCCTTTCTCACTATATCAACAGTTAGGCTTTTCTGACCGCTTTGAAGCGGTTTACAAACGGCAATGTAATTATTTGTCTCAACAAAGCGATTTCATTTTAGGTAAATGCTTATTCTAAAATTATACAACAGACTTTTAAAAGGCAGTGTTATTTCTCCTGCTTCCTACGGATTGAACAACAATGTCCATGTTCCTTGTGACCCTGTTTATGATTTTCTATTTTCATACATACGTTTGTTTGATCTTCTTCTTTGTTACTACAGTCCTTGTATGTAGACAGCTGGGTGTGCTCCAGAATCAGTTCATGCTGGTCAGAGAGTCAGCAATAGAGTCAGCTTTTTTGACTGCTTAAAAATGCCTAGTCCTCTCCACCTCCCCAGGAGGGAGTGACTTCGGTCCAGGTCTTAAATTCTAAAAGTATTCTTGGAGCCCAAACCAGTCTCGACTTTATTCTGGCTTCATCACGTAATAAATACATTTTATAACTTCTAACTTCTTTTCAAAACAGTATCGATGATAGAGAGAAAGTATTAGTGTTTCACTCCTAAATTCCCAAAGGGGGTTTAAAATGACCACATTCTATGTGTGATCTGAATAGCAAATATGTATGCTCAAATGCCACACCAATTTAGAATACTGGCAGAAATAAACAGAAGTAGACGGAAATGACATGAAAATCAACGCAGTAGCTTCAAATGTAGCGGCACTGCTGACATCTGGTGTTGTGGATGGGTACTACAGTGCGTCAGGAAAAAGGAAAACACTTCCCAGAAATAAAAGATTTATATATGAAAGAGTGCAATAAACTAGTTGCAGATGGTCGTCAGCAAAATATCTGGCGAATAAAAAGTGGTCTACTCAGTGAGATAAACAGTATACACTTTATTTAAAATAAAGATAAACAGATAAATTTAGACACTTACATTTTTAGACACATTTTTCATTTGAAAAGGCAGCATGGATTGTCACAAAATAGCCACTGTCTGCACAAAAAACTATCCTTAAAGATAAGCTGGAAGCAAAAAATGAATGGCTTTCCCCATTAAGTGAATTTTAAAAAGGTTTTGGCAGGGATTTCAAAGCTAAGAATACGAAGAATGTCCAAAACATCCTGCTGTGGAACCAGAAGAAGGCTGGAAGCCGGGTATTCACTTTCTGTGCCCTTCAATAGGTCTTTGGGAAAAGAATATGCAGTGCTGTTTCCATTAGGCAGATGAGGGCCCATCTGCTTTTAAAGGATACAGAGATGACTTCAAAGGGTTTGGGAGAGGAAATGCAGGCAAATAAATCTCTCAAACATGCAAGGAAGGAGTCTTTTGAAATGCATTTTGATTCTGATTGCTACACAACTGTATCATTTCTCAATGTGTGCAAAAACTATGAAATCCAGACACTGCTGTAAAATTGTTCCATGACATTTGACTTTGTCGACCATATGACTGTTAATTGGCTATGACAGAAGGATGACTGGAGGATTGTACAGCAATTTATTGAAAATACAGTACAGAGAAATCTTGATTGCAAGTTTTCAACTTCTTTGGCTGGCTCTCTCCTGGGGGTCGGTCTGGATTCCTTGAAGGATACTGTTAGCTATCATGGACTATGTCTCCCACCCTTCTACACGGCACTTTGGGCAGGCAGGAGGCACCTAAATATTTTCAGGAGAAAAGATCTCCTTGAATCGCACAAATAGCTGATGCTTCTTTCTGTGCACTATAATAGTGGTTTGTAAGTTTTCAAAATAAAGAAAATCCCCAGAGTGAATGCCCTGGGATAACTCAGTCAAAATACCTGAATCAGATAGATGTATGTGGCATCATCTGTCCATAAACGATCCCCCAAAAGAAACTGACAAATTGACAGTGCTTGAACAATTACTCCAAAGGGTGGAAATTGTCCTATCCTGGTTTGTAAATTTGTAGAGACGTATCAATAAAGACTTACATCTGTAAGGTGTTATCCCTGAGTATTGACTTTTTACATTCCCTTTTCAGTTTGAGCATTCATGTGATGAACCAATATTCACTTTGAGAAAAAAGTGAATTCATTGGTGAATGATGTAAGCGCAATAACTGCAACACAACAACTATTAGATCACAAGCTCATTCATACCATTCATGCTTTTTGGCCTACAGAAGTATGTAAACGGGGAATCCTTGTAGAATGAGAACTTTTAAAATTAAATCAGTTGCATTCACTGTCTATCGTGTTGTAGATCTGTCTGGTACCGGGCTTGAGAGGTTTCATTAGAGTTATCGTGATGCAGAGTAATGCTGAGGTTTCCCGCTATCGAACAGGCTTTGCTCTTATCTGAGGGACCAACAGCATGTCTAATCTTAGGCCAACTGGATCAGCTTAAGATAGATATGAAAGGAAAGGAATAAAGGGAGTCCCACAGCATGTTATTGCTACAGAATTCTCTAAATTCAATTTCTGAACAAATGAAATCAGCTTTGTTACTGAGACTGTGATAATGTTTGGTACTGTAGAAACAGAGATCCCCACAATATAACACAATTCACATATTAGCTTGAACAGTAATAAAATATGAACATTTCCAACGTCTTTTTGATGCATACAGTGCATGCAAGTATTGAGACCCTTGCACATTTTTATTTATATATTTAGTCATGATACTTTGAGATAGGATTACGTTCTTAATGCACCGACACTCTAAGCGAAAAATCTGCATTCTAAGCAAAAATAAAAGGAAGAAAGTTAATAAGTAATTACAATGAATAAAAAAAACTGAGAATTATTTTCACTAAGTATTCAATTCCTGATTCTATAATAAAACACCAGTCTCTGTGAGGTTCCTTGGTTAGGTAGTGAACCTGAATAAACAACAAAGTCAAAGAATCTGTTCAAACACCTCAGGGATAAAGTTACTGAAAAGATCAGGCTGTACCCCCACAAGCCAAGCTCCTGGGCAAGGAAACTGGTGGAGATTCCACTAAGTATGACCGCAACAGCAGCTTATTAGAGCTTCAAAGTTGAGATGGGCTGTGATTGGATAAGTATAATAAAGCATAATGAATTTTGATCTGTAGATAATTGATAAACGCTTGGTATACCTTAGCAGAAACGTTTGCTATATATATTTTATTATATCGAAACTGTATAAAACCATATCAAAGTCTCCATGAAAAACTAGTCAGAATCCACTCTGTTATCAGAACAAACAGCTGATTCATAGCATGTCTGGGGCGTTTGAGTCAAGTAACCGAGCAACGCCAGGGCAGATAAGTAACTCTATGTGGGTCAGTGTTTGGTTTAACCAGGCCCATTTCATCTTTGCAAATTGAATGAATATTTATGGGTATAACTTTTTAGATGCACGTAACAGGCGGGAGTAATTTATATAAGAATAAACTGGATTGTGAGATGTTTCCAGGGTAACGCGGTCGTGCCTTTAAGAAAGTCTGAGATGGATCTGCCACTGACCTCATTCCGTAGCGCTGGGCACTTGGTGTCGCTAACACCATCACCCTTACCTTGGGGTGACCATGAACATGTCACGCTCAAATCTGGCCTCTCTAACCTCACAAAGATGACCATTACGCCCACGTCATGAGCCAAGACATTTATCTTCTAACCTGAACCAATGACTTCTGGAAACAAACATTCAGACACCAATTTGATCCTTTAAAGAATAACAAAGAATAACATTATGTAATTTCAGATTCACTTTATCTGTATATCATCTATACCAGAGTGCACTATGTGTGATTAGTGTGCCCAACTATAAATAAAGTGACCAGAATTAAAGGGCAGAAAATGTCTGGAAAGTGTTTCTATATTGCACGGATCTTTAAATATTGAAGCCATGTCAAGCCATGTCCTGAGTTAATATTGTTAAATATAAATCAACCATTTAAACCACCAGATGGCGACAAATAACTCGATGCCTCACCGCTCAGTTGTTTGACAGAGGGTTCAAATCGTGGCTTGAGAAATGTCACATGAAGGGGCAATGTGACATAAGACGTTAAATATGACATTTTCAGTAGACATAGGACACAAGTGAAGGTAAATTATCAGTTTAAAAAAAATGTTATCAAAGTTTTATGTGGGGTTTTCTTTTCGGATCTCTAATTGCAAACAGTGTTGCTCTCCATCTCCCTGGATGAGGAAGTTTACCAAGAGAGTTACTCATAATAACAACCATCTACAGGAAAGCCTAAACACTGGAAACCAGAAGTAAAAAGTATTAGCTACAGGCCATGCTCCTGCTTTGATAAGACATGCAGAGAAATCTCCAGAGGTGTTGATTGATGCCAGAGTGTTGAGAGGCTCAGGGCTGGAAAAGTCTCACCCAGCTGGCCCTCCCTGTGCGGTGAAGTGGGGACCAGTTCTGTCGAGAAAACGCAACACATAGCGCCTTCACACAACCCAAAGCCTGAAAACACGAGCCAGGCCCTTTGTCATGGCTCCCCCAACACAAATCAAATAGGTCCCGAACATCTGCTTCCCAAATAAATAATGAACTGACGAACGCCTTCTGTTTTGGTTGCCTCTGAACAGCCTGCTGGTAAGTCTCTTCGTTTTGGTTTTGATGATGTGGAGCAAACAGCGGCTTTGGATCGTCTTTAATCCCCTTCATTTTCATTTTAATGACGTGAAGCAAACACAGACGCTTGCCACAAACAATGTATGTAAATAATGGTTGAGCAAATGTTTAAATAAAAAAATATTAGTCTTCCGTTTGTCTAAGGAAAAGAACAGTTTAGCTGGGAAGTATTCTTTGTCTCTTAGAATCCACAAAGAAGGGACACCTGCAAGGGGATGGGGTTTTTCGTCCACCTTTCCTCAATATATATTTCACTCATACCTCAGGCAAAGTCCTCAGTTTGTTTCCATTTAATAGTTTTTCTTGAGCACTTAATGTTCTGAGCAACTTTTTTGTTTAAGCATACTTGCAACACTCAATTGTAACACTACAAATGATATCTTAGGCTGGGACTAAATCAAGGCTTTGACAACCCGCTAATCGTAGTAATTGTCGTCGTATTCAATAGCGTTTTCTTGTTGTTGAAAGTATCTAATTTCTTCCACTCAATTAAAAACAGCGATTTAAATTAGCAAGTTATCAGAGTTTTGATTTGGCCCCAGCCTTCGCTTTATGTGAAGCGCAGTACCTTAATCAAAATTTTATTTAGCGTGGCATTTAGCATCAAAATGAAAATGTTTTCACTGGACATTGTTTATCTCATGCCCAAATCAGAGGTGTGAATATGGCTGTGTATGACACCATTTGAGAGCGATACTCTTTAGCACTGGGCGCCCTGTCATTGCACTTGTGACTGGTTTTAATGAAGCATGCTGCTGCAGACAGGGCGGGGGGACAGGTCGAGCCCTCTGCCTGGGGTCAGGAAGTGCCAACAGGTCACATGTCTCTGCTGCAACCTGCCCTGACAACGCGTTGTCTCCACTCCCCACGTTATGGAGCAGAAATTAAAAAATAACACCCAAGCAGTCCCTCACTGAAACCACTGCCAGTTTCTCTGTAGAATGGGTAGCTGGAGGACTGTGTTCCCCTTCTTAATATTTTAATGGTATGCGTGCTCCTTGATAAATAATTCATGAATAAAGTGAATAATAATGAAATCAATTTTTAAAAATTATTTCAAAAGAAACCTATTCTTATATAAGAGTAATAGCAGACAAGGATGAAAGAGTACATATTTTAGATGGTCTCGCCAGTTTATCTTCTTTGGGATTGGATCCTCTTGATTCATCAACTATACTTTGTCACATGAAGGGGAGTGGTGAAAGAAATTGACAATGCAAGTCTTGAAATTACATTATTTGGTTGCCTTTATTTCCCGACCGACTAGCATATCTCCAAATTTGACATTTGGCCCATTCATGGAAACAGATGCAGGAATACAGGAACGTTCCTTTTGTGTGGCACGAATCAGAATCGGCAACCTTCTAACCATAAGCCAGACTCATTAATCATGGCTCACCAACCCTGCTGACCCATAACCAGGCTGTAAAGTAGCGTGCGGTAAGGTCAGTACCTGGGTAGGAACCAGCTACTCTCACGCCTCTATTTAAATGAACTCATTGGCAGTCATCCTGTCTTACAGTATTGTAATGAGAAGCATGGATCAGAATGAGACTAATTGACGCAGCTCAATATATACCGGGTTTTAATAAAAAAAGATTCAAACAACAGACACAGCTCAGATTGGTTTTATCATCTGAGCTTACTGTATATGGATGATTATTATTGTCCTTGAAAGAATGCACTATAAAATGCATCCACTGATTCAATTTGTATTAATGTTTTAAAATGAATGTCCAAGTCTGGGCTCTGACCCAACTTGAAGGGACAGATCCCCATAAGATAGCATTAGATTTGCACTGCGCCATTTTGAAATTGTCCTATTTCAAAGAGCTAAAAATATGGCCCTTCAAAAGGGGCATTCCCTGTCTGAAACAATTGTTTTATTTTTTGACCCTTCAGCTTCAGTCTTCGATTTGCTTAGAGTATTTCACTGGAGATTATCCATTGTCTGTCGGTTGTGCTCAGGGGTGAATTTTGTATATATATTGCCAAAAGAATTTGGACTATGCAGAAAATGTGTTGTGAGTGGCAACCAAAATTATGAACATCCATGAAATTTCTTGCTGCAGATTCACACCCTGGCTGCTGTGGTCGGCAGTTGATTTTAGTTAGTTTATTCAAGGTGCTTTTTGTGTGTTTGTGTGTGTGTGTATGAGGAATTTTGTGTGAATGTCTCTGTGTTTTAGTACGTGCTTGTATGTGTTTGTGTCTGTGTGTCTGCGTGTGTGTGTCTCTGTATGTTTATGTCTGTGTATATATGTTTGTGCATGTCTGTGTGTATGTGTTTGTGTGTGTGTGTGTTTATGTCTGTGTGCATGTCTGTGTGGGTTTGTCTCTGTGTGGATGTCTCTTTGCGTGTATATGTGTGTGTGTGTGTGCATGCCTCTGTGAGTTTGTGTGTTTGTCCCAGTGTGTCTATGTGTGTGTGTGCGTGTGTGTGTGTGTGTTTATGCCTGTGTGTATGTCTCTGTGAGTTTGTGTGTTTGTCTCAGTGTGTCTATGTGTCTGTGTGCATGTCTCTGTAAGTTTGTGTGTTTGTCTCAGTGTATGTGTGTGTGTGTGTGTGTGTGTGTGTGCATGGGGTGCAATTGTCTGCGTAGTAACGCAGTGTTACTCTGTCGTAACAGGTCACATAACAACACAGCCCTGGAGTCTAAGTGAAAAACACACTCCAGTGAAAGCAAAGCCTGACTGCAGGTCAGAGACTGTCAGCTCTGCTCCATCAGCCTGCCCTTGCTGCCGGTAGAAGGTTAAGTCCTTGTTGTTTAACAGTTATGCCTGTTGTACTTTCATATTTTACTCCATATTTCCTTATATGCATGTTTTATATACATATTATAACTGAAAGCAAGGGTGGACGCAAAACAGAAAGACAAACTACGGCAGTTGTTTACACCAACGGTGCACCAAATGTTTGTTTGCTCAGTGGCGGAGATGTAATCAGGAAGTAGGGGGAGGTGATTTCTCCATGTGGTGTTGTCCCAACGCTCATCCCCCCACAAACACGCGTGAGTCCATGGTCCTCGGCAATGCGCTGCTTCACAAATGGCCCGCAGTTGCTGTGCAACCAGAGGAGGTGCTAAACTTTGATGGAACAATTAAAATACATTTTATTTCGCAGGGTGTGTCCTCGGATAGTGGTGGGTGTCGAGCAAATAAATACAGGCTCCCTAGATCATTGGGGTTCACACCCTTCAATGATACCGACTAGATTAATAATTACAATTGCGTGGTTTCTTGTGTGGTTCCATACACGTTACATTACAATGCTATGTTTGGGAAACTTCCTCAAGTGGGTTGCTAGGATTATCAAGATGGATCTATGGTATGGGATCTCCATCACATTAAGCACACACAAAGTGCACACTAAAGCCTGTGTTTTAATGATGTAAATAATGCAATCCACCATCATCCATTGATATAAAAGCACAATATTTGAAACTGTTGCAATATTTCGTGTTGAATCCAACACAACAAATAAAGCGCTGTTTGAAAACTGTGTCGTGTGAACGAGACGCTCTATCTATGAGATGCTCTATGTATCTGGCGTGATATGTTTATGTGTCTAATGCTTACTGTGGTTCCGCTCAGTGTAAATTTGCCACCATTGCTTCAACAGGAATGCGAGGAGAACATGTGTACCTTGGAGGAGAAGAGGACACCACTGTTATGGAGAACAGTTGTTGTGCTATAGTTTTCAGTTAGTGGAGAAACAGCTTTTGGGCGGAGCACTTTCATCTCAACTGACAGCTCTATACTGTCTTGTGGCTACTAGTGAGCGAAATATTTCCTTATTCTGTCCATAAACCCCTTAGCTCATCCCCATGACTCTCTCCTTTCTAGCTTCTGACTGTGAAGAAGTTGAGGTGCATAGAATCACAGGGGGTCTATGGGTCTAAATGACAGCACTGAGTGAATCAGGAAGTGCGCAGAATCACAGGGGGTCTAT
>JAOVYW010028405.1:13529-30184 GCA_025775045.1 Hiodon tergisus
AAATGACAGCACTGAGTGAATCAGGAAGTGCGCAGAATCACAGGGGGTCTATGGGTCTAAATGACAGCACTGAGTGATTCAGGAAGTGCGTAGAATCACAGGGGGTCTATGGGTCTAATTTACATGAGCGTCTCTGACTACAGCCTCTTTCTTTTGGAGGCTAGTAGCACACCAAATAATTTCAAAATGAATCCATTGCAATGCAAGCTGATGTACGTATAATGTGCGTGTGAGAGTTTGCTCTGTCTCTTCGTACATTGTGAACCATGTACTTACCAACATTACTTTCAGCAACCCTACAACAGTAGTAGCAGTGTAACTTCCAAAATGGAATTCACAATTTTATATCCAAATTCCATAATTGTATTCCACAAATTCCTGTCTCTGGAAAACTCAACATCCACAATTATACATTTGTGGAAAGGAGCCCTAATGCTGTAAATGGTTTGTTGTTTTTAATATGTTTTCACACATATAGTCTATTTGCGATTGAAAAGTCATGGACCATTGTTACAGGGCCTATGGTCGTTAGAAGGGCACTGACAATGGGATACAACTCCCATTCAGCATTTTACCTTAAAAAGTACTGATGTCATTTGTCTTGACATAATACAAATTCGTTTTTTTTAAGAATACAGCGACTGTATTTTTTCCGAACTCTGACCCTGGAATGGTAAATCTGCCATGACAACCAAAGCTATACCCTGTTGTACATATCCCTTCTGAGAAGCAAGCCTTCACAAACAATAGCCCTGTAAGCTTCATCCAACACACTTAGTTGTCAGCCGGAGTGTTTAGAACAAGCAGTCCTTTCCAGAAAAATCCCAGCTAAATGGTTTCCCAGCGAACTATTTTGCAATGTGATGCAAATTTGATAAATGAAGAGCAGCTTTTTGCGGGGTCTGACATACGCATCAGCTGAAGCCCGGAGCGCGCTAATTAAGCGGGATCGCTCAGAAATCACCTCTGTACGCGCAGGAGGCCCTCGGGCCGCGTCTAACCGTCTGCAGCGATGCATACTAAAGTCCTGCTCGCTCTGCCCCAGGTTACTCAGAGACACTAACTCCTTTGCATTTTACATCAGCTCCCCCTGGCTAATGACACGGATTTGAGGTGAACTCAAAGGTCACACTTCACAAACCTACTATAACTTCTGTATGAATCCTGACTTTAAATGAATTTACCCGTATTTCAACATACATTCATAGAACTCATATATTGAGACATCCCAACAGATTTCTTTACCAAGACTATGTTCTGTATTAGAACAGTCATCATGGCTTTAATATGTGAAAGCAAAGTTTATTTTAATAATATGAGAGCAGAAAATACTCCCAACAAAAGACACTCCCACAAAAGGGCAGGGAAAAACTGATGTTGTGATGTGGACAAATCCATGTTTCTCAGCTCCGAGCACGGACACACACAGTCTGTGGTCATTCCAAACAGTTTACAAAGTTATTGGATTTGTTTGAGCAGTTCACAAACTGCTGCAGAATGAAGAGGAGGGGCTGTAGATCAGAGAGGAGGGGCTGCAGAACAGTGAGGAGGGGCTTCAGAACAGAGAGGAGGAGCTGCAGAATAGAGGGGGGTGGGGCGGTGGGTGTAGAACAGAGAGGAGGGGCTGCAGAATAGAGGGGGGGTGGGACGGTGGGTGTAGAACAGAGAGGAGGGGCTTCAGAATGAGGTGGAGGGGCTGAATGAAGAGGATGCCAGAGATGGCCACCACCCCCTGGCATCCTTTCAGTGCCTCACACAGGCAGTTCATCCTGCTTGTCAATCCAGACTGGAGCCTCAGGAGGGTCTCATGAGTGGCTCAGTACCGATTCACTCACTGGCTGATGCTAAGCGACTTGGATCTGTTTGCCAAACATTGTTTCCATGCTTTTAGAACAGTTAGAACAGTTAGAACAGTGTGAATGTGTGAATGTCTTTACCAGGCCATAAAGAAGGCACAGATTTAAATAACATTGAATTATATTCCTTTCAACTAATTTAATCCTAGCACAATTTTAACGCAAAAGATTTTTAAAATGCTGTAAGCAATCATAAATTGAATTTTGTTCTATGATCAATAATAATTAACTGCGGAGTTGAGAGAAACGTCAAAACAGCCTGAAACCTTTGAACTGCGGAATATTATTCCTGTGCACCTCAAAAAGCTAAACTTAGTCAATATTTAATTGTGTGCCTATATAAAGGTAATGAGACTCTTTGTTTTGACATTATATAAATCAAATCAGATTTGAATTGTACCTAACAAAAGGAGAATGGTCTGTTTTCTCACTTCAATCCTTTTAGTCTATGTGCGATTCCAGAACAGGTGCACACACCGTAATCGCCCACCCTGTTGCAGAGAGTGACTGGACTGATTCCATAGGACCGTTTGAAGGGTTAAACACCCACACTTGTCCCGAGGAGTCATGCCAGCGCCATGCGCCAATCACAGAGCATAATCTCCACAGCGTTGGCCTCATTCCCCTATCAGTTCAAGCAGTCTCCATGAAGATGATGGTGCGTGCCCAACAACTCTCAGCTGCTCTGCCAAAGCACAGGAACGAGCGACTGCACTGATTTAACCAGACTGCAATGTCATTCTGGGCTTTGCCTCCCTGGCTGGGAAGCAGTGCCTTACTGCCACTGATTATACGCCCAGCTTACACGCCGCGTGTTCTATGTGTGTTGCCAGTGCACAGCCTGTTGTGGGTTCCCGCAAAAGCACTACGGACTGCGGATCTCCCCTTTTCAACACGGTCTGTTTGCGTTTCTCTTGATTTTAGCGCTTTCCAGTTGCATGTCCATGAACATTCAAGTCCAATTTTTTTTACTTTGAACTGAAGCAAAATCGTTAGCATTTTAATGTTTCTTTCTTTGAATCCATTTTTACTTCCTGGCTCTAAAATTTCAGTCAAGTTTTACAAATTTCATGCAATGGAACAGATTAAAGGTCCTCACTTTCCATCAAAGCAGTAAGCCTTCAAGGAGAATTTATGTATTTCTCCCTTGCAGTTTTTTGTAACGCTAGGCTTTCTCTGTCAAAGGCTTTTTGGTTTGACCTTTTTTTATATGCCAGCTCATGCATCTCCGTGTATTTATTTTCCTTTTTGCGCGTGGAAGACTGCCTTCACCCCTGTGCATTAAATCCTCACCCTGATTTCTTCATCTTTCAGCCAACTTAACTCCTTGGCTTCCGCGGTAAAACCGGGTGCAGCTTCTGGGACTTCTGGGTGGACGGAAGATAAGGGGATATATGCATGTCCTGATCAGGTCTCTCAGCGTGGAATCTTAATACCTGCGCTCGCAGCATTATGAAACACACTTACCTTATGAACACAACTCCACTCCAGAAACATACCACTGACGGAACATCATTACTCTCGGTTTAAAGAGTTTTTCCTGCATTGGAAGAAGGAAAATAGTGTCATAACATGAACTCTGCTACATAAAAGGGAGATTTATAGGAATGTATATGATCCGGAACAGAGTTAACAATCCAACAACAGCTGAACGATCAATCAAGATCTGGGAACAATATGATCGAGACCTTCAAAATGCTGTGAATAAGACACATTAGAGGTTTGTTTGTCTAAAGTTGCCTCCTTGGTAATGTCAGAGCACAGGCAGTCCGGCTAGGTCTGGAGGTGGTTTGACTTCCTGTTCCTGTCAGGGAAGCCAATACCTGTGGACGGGCCTCAGGTGACCTTTTCCAAGGTCATCACTGCCATAAGATCGACAGATTAAGGGCACGCCTGAATTGGACATTCCACCCCAAACTCACGGATTTCACATTACAGTTGCTTATTGGACACTGGGTGTTCCACTGTTTAAAATGCGAGATCCCTCTTTTCGGTCTTCTTACTCCTGCTTATGTAACTATGTAATTATTACTGCACAAATGTTATAAGTGCGGACAATTGACTGAGGGTTAATTTAGGCGCTGAGCTCGCCAGTGGGGCGATTAGTGTAACATGTCTACCCGTCTACCCGGGATGTTGTGGTAATGAGCTGTAGTAACTGAGAAAATGTGTAATGACAGATAATGTGCACACTTTTTAATTTAAATTTTAAATAAAATGTTTCATCTCACAAAGATGCCTAAGAGTAACCTGAGTACAGACAAACTGTGTGCTGCTCGTGTAACTTATTATGAACTCGATATTTGCTCTACTTTTGCGATTTTGAGCATATTGAGTGCACCTGCGCTGTAAACCGTTTTGCTAATTTTTGGTCATGGCTGTCGCACAGCTCGCACAGCTCGTAGAGCCCATCCCTCATGTTTTCATGCAGCCTACAGGGGCATTCATCTGGGAGAAAGGTCACCTCTGTGGTACTGGCGAGCGAGGGTGAAGCATTCGCCTCACTGTGGATGCCCTGCAGTGCCTCTGACAGGCTCCGTGTGCAGCCAGCGGAAGATTGACATTTTACGTAACGCATTGTGTTGTAACATTAAGGCTGCATTTCAGATCATTATAATAGAGGTATACATAGTTTCAGTGGTATACAAGCCCCCTGGAAACGCTTGGTAGTCCAGTGGGTCCTTATGCTGTACCCAAGTTCCGGCTCATGATAGGCCTGCCCCGATAAATGAAGGTTCTCTTTAGGGTTCTCCAACCTCCTGTGGAATCAAGCGGTTTTAGTTTGCATTCATATATAGGCAACTCGGAGAACCCATTAATAAGGAGTTGATTCATGCAGTACATTACCATTCTGACCAATAATCTGCAATCCATAGGTGTGGAATTTATACCCCACTGGAAGAGGAAATCCCAAGCAGATTGCACCAAACCAGATTCCTATGGAACAGTTTCAGACCCCTTTTTCCTCCATCCTGGGAAGCTTGTTGCTAACGAGTGTTTATGAAAAGCAAGACAACAAAATAACCCATCTCACATTAGCCTTTCAAAAACTACACTTCAATTCAACAGAGCATTTCTGGGACCAATAAATGCAATGGCTGGCATGTCAGTGTCCCTCTCCATAAAAACTGTACAAATTCCATTCCCAGTACCAGACTCCGAAAGAACATCTTTAGGTCCTTCTAAAATACATCACAAATTGCATCCATGTCACCGTGTCTTCAGATGAGGACACAACACTAAGTGACAGTAGATTGTTTTTTCATTGTTTTGTCTGCTATCTGTATCAGAGATACAGAGATAGCAGGAGGAAAAGGACGAGAGCCCTTACAGGAGTGAAGCATTATGGTGGTATCAATGGGCAGAGCCTGTTTGTTGGACTTTTGTCAAGGATTCTGAAATATTAGGCATGAGAAGGTGATAAAGGGTGCAGACGAGATTAATCGGCTGATTCCAGAGAGATGAATCACAAGCAGGTTCTTTAGACGTGTGACCAGTATCCCTGGCAGCAGACCAAGGATGGGCTGGCCCAGTCACACATACACACCACAGGACAGCACCAGGCTCTGACAGGGGCCCGTAGGGGACAGAATGGACATCATCATGATAACGATGTCTGTAGGCCAGGCCACACCCCCTTTCTGCTTGAGAATTTTATAGTTGACACATATGCAAACAACTGGCTTTTGAATTGTTGCTGTAGTTTGAAAAGAAGATTCTGTAGTAGTCTTGTATGCATTTTACCCTGGTAAACCCTTTTTCCCCTGACGGCATTAGCAGCCCACAATCCCGCTATTTTCCAATCACATCAGTCGGTACGCATCCACCCATTTCGTTGTCTAATGTTTAAATGGAGTGTCAACTACCTCGACAAAGCATTGGATTTGATCCCCTCATGATTCCATAACAAAGCTATGTTTAACAAATATTTACGGCTTAAGCATACATTTCGCACTCATCCCTACATTGTTGGATATAACCCGATTACTATTGAATTTGTTTTGTAGCTTAATTTGTGAGCAAACTACTAGGCAAACAATCAGTGGAAGAAAAATCTCAGACAGGGAATGGGAAATGTGCACAATGTGGTTTAAGTATTGACTCCCACTAGTGCGTGTTCCAAAAGCACACAGAATTTCATGAGAAAACATGCGTGATTATAGGAATTAGAAGTCATTCTCTTCCCGATGTTGTATGTTTCAAGGAAAGTGAATTATAAAAGTGACACAGTGAAAAAATCAGCACAAATAATATAAAACAAAGCATTGAAGAGATCGCGCTGGAAGAGATATGCCCTTCATTTTCCCCCTGAAATGTTTCAATCTTACACAGCTCAATTATACATAGATATTTTGATATTATAAAAATGTATTTTCTCAAATGATCTGTCGGTATAGGAAACATAAAATATTAGAAGTATTGTACTCCATGGAATAGTTTCTTTCTGATTAAATACAGTAATTGATGAAAATTAAAGATCATATCATAATTATTGTAAGTATTCTGTCAGAGATTTGTATGATTTTCGTTATAACCAGATCAGTTACAACATACCGCATTAAAAAGTGCATGACAGTAATTGTGCATCATCACATCCATACAAAATGTGTAATGACGACCTTTATTGAAGAAATTATGCGTTTGTGTCTAACGAATCACGCCGAAAATTCATTCCTCCAAATTCTGATGCTATCAAAACAAAACTTGCAGGTAGGAAAAACTCGGAAGGAATGCCGTTTCTTGTTATCCGGTAGCTTAACTGCTGAGACGGGGTGTGAAAACTTAAATCCCGGCTCTTGAAGATAAGGATTAACAGTTTTTTTGTTTTTACTGACGTGAAACCATCACTTTGTCAGAGATTGCTAACAAAACAAAAGGAAAGAAAAAAGTTGATTTGATAAGCAAAAAGATTAAAGGTTGCGACGCTGTTGAATGTTCTCCGATAAATATGCAATCACTAAATTGTTGGATACCATAAATTCGACTGGAGAAGATACAAATCTCTACCAAACCCCTGCTTATCGCAAAAACACAAAAAACAAAACAAAAAAACAAAACAAAACAAGCAAAAAAAAAAAGGTGTCATATGTTTATTTATGAAATGTAGGCTGACTGTGGTGCTGAACGGACAGCGTTCATCAACATCGCGCCGTGAAGTCAAGCCGAGACTGTCCACTGTAAATAGCTATACTGTTTTTTAGAAAATGTATTGGTTGCACAAAAAAGACATATAACAAGACAAAACATTGAACGGGAGGCTTTAAGTGCGCGTGACGTATTCTGTTTGATATTCTCTTCGGAACAATGTTCAGGGATTTGTAATTCATACATAAAGATAACATAATTACCGTCTCAGTCTTAATCCAAATTGCAATAGGGCTTTGCCCTGAATTTCTTACGTCAGCACCTCTCTCGTCCCCTCCTTGTTGCAGACTAGATGGAATCACTCGGGGGTCTCCGAACGCCAAGGTGTGCCCAGCCTACCAAGATGAATCCTTGTATCTGAAGCTTAGTGAAAGTTGCCTACTACCCAATAAAGTATTATTGTTCTCGGAAAAAAACAAAAAAACATCGCTTGCATCTTCTGAAATTTCTCTGGATTTTAGAAACAAATAACCTTTCATCATTACTTCTCAAAACAAAGCGGAGTTTTTTGGGCTTGACACTCGGATTGTCCAGAGGAAGCGACTCGTTGCTGCAGTCGTCGGCGTCGTCATGGTTTTGGCTCTTATTATAGCAATACCACTGCTAGTCCAAACTTACAAGACTTCGGCTCATTATGAGATGATGGGAACTTGTAGAATGATCTGTGAGCCTTACAACCCTAAACCCAGTTCCACCGCCATGGAAGTCATGCAGGACCTTAGTGCCATCCCACCTCCGCCATTTGTTCAAGCGACAAAAGGCGAACCGGGGAGACCGGGGAAACCTGGACCAAGAGGTCCGCCAGGCGAACCAGGTCCGCCCGGTCCGAAAGGACCTCCGGGAGAGAGAGGGGACTCTGGAAAACCTGGATTTCCTGGGCTAACCTCGGGGACAGCGAGGACCGAAAAGGGGGACGTTGGTACAGCAGTAGGCGGCACAAAGATAGCTTTTTACGTCGGTCTGAAGAACCCTCACGAAGGATATGAAGTTCTAAAGTTCGACGATGTGGTGACGAACCTGGGAAATCATTACGACCCGTTAAGTGGCAAGTTCACTTGCCAGGTGTCTGGAATCTATTTTTTCACATACCATGTGCTGATGAGAGGAGGCGACGGGACCAGCATGTGGGCAGACCTGTGCAAAAACGGCCAGGTAATTGGAAAATGCATATGTGGCATATTTCAGACAAGGGGTTATTTAGTTATTTGTGAGTGAATTATTTATCTGAGGATTACGAACGATTTACTGAACCCGCATGCGGTCACAAGTGTATGTTTTGACAAATTCATTTATAATTTGTCATTAATAATATTAACATTTAGCTATTTAAGTATCCGTTGCAGTCTGTCAGTGAATTCCCAGAAATAACACAAGCTGTACAATACTTTATCTAATAGAAAAGGCAGACTTGGGTCTACAGAAATATTGTTATCGAGTTAAGTTAGTCGAGCAGATATCAGCGCAGAGCCACCGAAGACGTCTATAGATTTAAGTTCTTTCAAAGACCATCCACAAGGTAAAAAGCTGAAGCTATTTATATCAATTTCAATCCGCCTACGAAAATGTACAAAAATATATAACTAATAACTTTATTTTCACAAAACACCAGTCATTTCTGAAATCAAAATCGAGCGTGTTGCAAATAATTTCATTATTAACTTGCTTTGAATCTGGTTCCACAGGTCCGTGCTAGCGCTATTGCCCAAGATGCCGATCAGAACTACGATTACGCCAGCAACAGCGTTGTTCTTCACTTGGATGCTGGAGATGAAATATATGTGAAACTGGACGGGGGAAAAGCTCACGGAGGGAATAACAACAAGTATAGCACATTTTCCGGCTTCATTTTGTACCCCGACTAAACAGACTGTACGGTGTCCATCGTATGTCACCCAATATTTGCGTCAGAATCCAACAAACGTGTGTCAGGTGCATTAAATTCGGTGTCAACCCGACGAACATCGATCATCTGGACTTGAGTCTGCTGTTAGTTTGTTGGGCAGCTTACATAATAATGTATGTGAAGGTGGGGCTTTGAACATAATTTAACGTAGTCATGGGAACATTGTTTCTTTCCCATTTAACTGACTGTATATGGGTTTTGTAACTATGAAATGTACTATACTGTGTTCTCTATTTGCTTTATTTTCATTTATTACTTAAATTTTGCCGTTCTGTGTGTCAGAAAGGCCTAAGATGAGCTATTAACCACATCTACAGGTTAAATATGCAACAGAATATTTTCTCCCCCCCCCCCCCCTAATATTATGGAACCACATTATGCTTAAGATTGCATTAAGATTGCTTAAGATATCTGGGTAGCTGATTAGTTTGTTAATCAAAACTGTTTGGAAGCTATCTATTCCCCCTATTAGTTTCTCATTGTAATTAACAAGTCAACTAACACCAGCTGGGCTAGCTAGGTTGGAACCAACACAAAGTAAGTTGCTGAAGATGATTTATAATTGTTATCTTTGAATGATACAAGAATAACCTTGCTATTACTAATTCCAGTGAGATTGATCAATCGTTATTGGGCATTTAAGCTTGTTTGTAAACTTGTATAAATTAACGACTTCCAACATGTACTTTTAGCTGACTAATAATATTGTAGCGATTCTGAAGCACTGCGAAGATGCCTGGGCCTTTTAGGAATGCAGTAACCTATTTGCCTTAGGCTCAGGAATGTGGGGTTTGAATCTTGCTGTGGCTCCAGGGATGTAACAATATAATATTATTATTATAATATTTTGGGTATAATATAATATTTTTAATATTTTGGATTTTCAAAGTAACCTAGGTAATTATACACTTCAGAAAAAATGGTATACCATACTTAGAGCTTTAAAACATAATATTGGCCTTGCCTCTTCCAGTTCCATATCACTGTTAGGTATTGGTGTTGTCTTTATTCAAATCACACCTTGCTCAAATTAACAAACATTATACAAGCTGCCTTCCAAACTCCCAGTGACTATGATAACTACAGTTTTTAGTCCCAGTGGAGGGGTTTGGTTTTTTGCCTAACTCCCAACACCTGCATTTAGTATGAGTGGTGCTAGTTTGTTGGATTTTGACGCAAGAATTTGACACAGCTACCTGAGGGTGACCTACATGCGACTGATGTACACGAGACTGGTTTCATTTAGAGCAAGGGATGCTAATGTGCTCTCAATATGCGTCATCAGAATTCTAATTTAACGAAGAAGAGCAAAGACAACACTCTTAAACAAGTTAAGCTTTTCTGTGGGTCTGTTGGTGTGCATGGTGAACAAAGGCTAGGCTACAGAAGAAATAGCCTTCTGAGATAATTTTGTTTGAATGTGATCACTTTTGACTGGCAGTCTGTGGTGTATCAAATACAACCACATGTAACAAAATTTGTGTATTAAAAAACATCAACAAGAGAAGTGACGAGATTCACCAAATCCGTTCTGCATATTGTCCTTACAGGGTCGGAAAGTTACCGGTGGGAAATGGTTTACAGGCAATAATATTATTTAGTGTCATATTATTGCTCTATGATGTGGACAACTATTTAAACAAACACATTTCTTTTCTCCAAAATGAAGTTCTTATGCTATATTTCATTGTAGGTATGTATCAAATTAAAAGTCATTTGAAACATAATTTGTCGCCAATAAATATGGATTGTGCTATGCTGCTGACTCCTTTCTGCTGTTGTGTTCGTCAAATTATGCTTCCTCACAAGCAACATGTGTTAATGTGGATATATACGGCCTGGATGATGAAAGGTCGATGGGCAGGATTGTCCTGACAATGATCCATGCTTCCATCATTATCAATGCACAGACATTTAAGGGGTATTGTCCATTGACGTTGAAGGAGTTGATTGTGGTCAAGGATTCATTTTCCACTTTTTTCCCCTGATTGGCTTTGGGTTTTTTGAAGGAATCTGGAAAATTTGTTCACAATTCAGTTTTAAAAATGATTGATAGATTATGAAATGGCAAAGCCCAGGGTTGTAGGGAAGTACAAGCAGTGATTCTAACGCAAAACATTAGGTGCTCACCTACAAATCAAACAGGACAATTACATTTTATGTGTTTCTTAGTGATTACAACAGCGATTACTGAAAAAAAAACAATATTTGTGGCTGTGGTTGAGTGCGATCCTGAGTGTTGTCATATATTGATTTGTGTTTTATATTGGATTTTGTGTTTTAGACAACGGATGTAAGTTCCCATTAATGATTTTAAAAACAATGCTTTAAAATTAAGAACACACAGAGGGAGCACATTTGTGAGGGTGCATATTTATTTATGAAGCATGATATGCATACGTATAGGATGTAAACATATGTCTGTACATTGAGAAAATTTGTTTCTGTCATGCTTTTAAACGTACACAAAAGAATACAATTCTGCAATGTGCACGATGTTTTAATAAATAGGACTGACCGAAACATCATGCATGCCACAGCTTCTCTTTATACTCAGGTGTATATCAGTACAGTTTTGAGTGAATAAATCGACGTGGAAATGAACGAAGCCTGCACAACAAATCGCATGGAAGACGTCAATTAATAAAACTGATGGAGAAGCAGGACCCATGGAGGAAATTTAGTAAGATGATGAGGACAGGCAGATGCCTGGAATAAATAAAAGAGAGACACTGAACCCAATAGAAAGGAACTATTACACCTGGAAAGGATAACTTGTGGAAATGCATATGCAAGTGACACAGTTCCTTTATGAAGTATTCACTCTCCTCTCCCCTCCCCAGTTTGTTTTTTTTACAACCTTGACACTTTTAAATTGGAGTATTTCCCTATCATCTTCCCAAAAAAGAATTTATGGTGCAACTTGTTAATGGTAAAAAAAAACCCTAAATGAAAGGTTTCATACACATTCAACCCCCCGAACATATCATTTGTAGAAGAACTTCTAGCAGCATGTACAGCTGTTGGAGTCTGTTAAAGTGCAATACTCAGCCATTCTTCTGGCAAAAATGGTTCAAAGATAATGATTATTGGTGGGCACCAATATTAAAGGTTTGTCACTGACTCTTAATTGTATCCAAGTTTTTATTCCACCTCAGGGTGACTTTGGTTGTGTGCTTGGGGTCATTGTCTTGCTGGAAGGTGAGTCTCCATCCTAGTGTTCATTCTATTGCCGACAGAAGCAGGTTTTCCCAACTATCTGCCTGTGTTTAGCGACATCCACTTTTCTTTCTACCCTGACACAATTCCCACTACCTCCCAATAAAAACTAAATTCTTCTGAATTTTCATTGGCCTTTTAGTGGCTTCTCTGACCTTGTTACCCTGGCGGATATCATAGGTATATTCTGGGTGGTGCCATTCACCATTCACTTCTTAATCATGAATCTGACCATGTTCTGAAGGACATTCAATGCATTTGAAATCTATTATACCTTCCCTCAATTCTTTGCATTTTTCTCCTGGGTCTTCATGGGGGTATGGTTGGTTTGAACCCATAAACAACTGTGGGACGTTTCAGAGACAAGTGTGTTTAATCTTTTATTGCACTTGATTGATTACATGTGTGAATTCTGAATTTATCTGGTTGCACCTGAACTTATTTTGGGGACTCACAGCAAAGGGGATGAATTTCACATTGAAAGTGCTAAGCAGCTTGCATAGATCAAAGGAATATATTTTTGAAAAATGCATCAAGATTTCAGATTGGGGGAGGTGAAGAGGATGAATACTTTCAATAGGCACTGTGGACTGTGGAGAGCAAGAGGAACCCTAAAAACACAGAATAAAATGTCAAAATAAACACATCCAAAAAACTGTGATCTAAAAAGCCATGTGAAAAAGCCTAGATATATCAGGTATGAAGAGAAAACAAAGGCAGATACAAGCAACAGGGATCAAAAGCTTAAATCAAGACTGTGACCAATAAACTCCCCGTTGGAGTGTATGCATGTATTTACAGATTCTGGTACCTTATGAACCATTACAGGCTCCTTTAGAAAAGCTCATTTATAAGGTGGCATGGTATTACACAAAGTAAATTTTACCTGATTTTCCCAGCACTATTTCGACAAATATAAATAAACGAGGTCCTTGTTCTTGCTCAATAATCAATAAATTAGATCACATTTAGTATTGCACTCATTGAACCATCATAGCACCATTATAAAGTGGGAAAAAAATGTCTGGCCCCTGGAACAGCCTGTGCTCATTATTAACATGATATCTCTCCACCGATGGCCTCCATGTCACTTCCTGAGCTTTGCCCGCCTCAATCCTGCTCGCCGACCGCCACCCGCCGCAAGTGCCCGTCAGTCCAGTGACAGGCATGGGGAGGCAGTAGACACTGCTGGGGTGCATTGTGGGAACACACCATCTGTCCCTCTGTTTCATCAAGACCTTGTCCGACCCTTGGCTGTCGAAATGGTCATCCTCTTCCCAGGCGTGGTTCATTCAATGGTTTCGTATTTATCTTCAGGGAGCAGGTTCCTCTTCTCCATTTCCCCTTGAACAAGTTCAGCTTTTCTTTGGGTCTGTTGGTGTGCATGGTGAACAAAGGTCATCTAACTTTTCATAACACTATGGTTTTGACACCAAATAATTGGTATCTTGTAGACACAGAAGGCAACCAATAACTAGGTCATTTAACCTACCAATTGGCAGTATCGTACCCTGCCACAGTATCGTAGCATTTTGGTTTAAAAGTCTCTTGATAATATTTTTTGCAATGAAATTTACTTGACACTAAAACTCCAGCACCAGACTCTTTTCACTTCATAGTCTTGAAATGGAAGGCTTTTTTGAACGTTAACTTTTGCCTACCTACAAATGAATAGCTACTGAATCTTTACATCACAACCAGTTAAAGCTTGAAACAGCTTAAACTTGAACAGGAAGATTTCTCAAAGAAATGGTGATGTGTTTTTTGTTGCACAGATGGTCATTTGAACAAAGAGATTTCTCATTGACGCATGATTACATCCAGCGGGATACGCAGTAGACTGCCCTGAGATAAAAGTACGTCTGAAAGAGCTTTCAGAGTGACTCCTTTCATACGAGATTCATCCAGACAGGAACAGACTTCTAACATCTCATTTTGTCTTGACAGCACTTTGCATTAAAAACACATAGCAGCGCTAATATTACAACCTAACGCTACCTTAAATGGGTTGCAGTCCACACTTTCAAAAGGTAACAGATCTGAATTTTCCCAATCACTGGCTGTCCAAACCCATTCAAGTGCCTTATTGTCTACATCCATTGCCTAAATTTTCCACACATCCACTAATTCAGCTTTTGATGCAACGTTGTTAAAACCTGGTGAATTTGAAAAACAGCTCATCGTTTAGCGCACACCGGGTCCAATGCGTCTGCCGAGGGTTTTCCAGAGACAGATTTAGGTGTGCTTTACGCTGCGCGCTGCTCACTTAGGTCTTGTCGCCATGTTTGGCGGTCATCTGATTCCTGTGGGAGACCTGACTAATAAAGCAATAAGACACCTGTCGCCGGTGATGTTCTCACTCACCCCTGGAAGGCTGATCAGGGAGAATGTAGCTGCCATGTGGCAGAATGAATTCCTTTTCCTCAGATGTCAGTTTCAACTTGGTTTTCCAAGAAGGTCATGCTTACATACACTCACGCTGTTATTGGACAAAGTATGGTTTTGGGTCAGTTTATTTAGTTTTCATAGAAACAGTACTGTGCAAATGTGGCCCATACAAAAAAGATGCAAAGATGCTTTCAAAAACAATTTCTAAATATATATACATAAATACTATAAAGGGCAGAAAATCTATATATGGTGTGAAAACTGCATTAATTCTCTCAGGTAGCCTAAGAAAATTGGCAGATAGATTTTGCCAAGCATCCTGAAGAACTTTCCACAGCTCTTCTACAGACAGCCTTGATGCTGTTGAGATCAGGGCACTGTGGAGGCCTCACCATCTGTTGCAGAACAACTTGTTCTTCTCCTGGAAAGACGAACATTTTTCTTCTGACACATTAATGCAGAAGACAATAAATAATAATCCAAGACTACGTCTATGTAAAAAAGCTAGGGTGCCGGAGAATTTTGCAACATTTTACTCTTACAACAATCCAAACTATCCTTCCAGCTTTTCCTTCAGCTTTTTCTGGGAAAACAATATTGCTCCAATTAAAGGGAAGCAAGCAGACACATGCTTTTTTGTTTTTCTGCTATAGCTTGGTGTTAAACCCTGCAGAGTTACTTGTGAGTCAATAGCCCAGCAGGTGACAGCAAAACGTGCTCGGTCCCTCCCAATGTCAGCCAGCCCCGGGTGCTGGGGGTGAGGTGGGTGAAAGGGCAGCAGGAAGACCAGGCTCTCCACCAGGGACCAGACAACTGGATGAGAAAACCTGACTCTCTGCTAGCAAAGAGCCACCCTTGTTGAGAATCAGTATCATTACCCAGGCCTCAGGAAGGCTGAGATGGCGCAAAGTTAACTGATGTTTCATGCTCTGAATTGTCGCGTTGTATAATCATAACCTATTTTTGAAACACGTAGCATGTGGTCTATATTGTCAGCTTTTAGCAGTCTGCGTTCTTTTAATCTGAAGAAAGATTTGTGATTTTAAACACAGTCAAAAATACATCAGATGCAATATTAGAAGCTTTTTACTCACACCAAGTTTCTCCGAGCTTCTTTTTCATTTTGCCTCTCTGATGATGTGACGCTTTAGTCCTGAAAATCTTAAATACAATTAAAACTTTAACCCAGGAAATTCTTCCTGGAAAAATTAAGTAAAATTTTTATTCATTGGCTTTAATCTGGACATAAAATTACTACATAATTACTACTCATCGAGTATATGGACTCCAGTAGTCTAAAATGCAGAAGATTATTTATGGAAACCCCTTTCACAATTTTTTTTTCATTTCTAATTTTGTTCACATTAGGCTTTAGAAAGTATTATAATTAATTATAGGTTGTGGAAAACAACTGGAAACCCCTAGGTACAACGGCCATACAACCAGTTACGCAATTAGGTCACTGCACATATGCGGCTGTCTTAAGCAAAGACTGCAGGATAACAGGGCTGAGAAGATCAAACAATCAATCAATCAATCAATCAATCAATCAATCAATTTAATTTCTATACAGTGCTTTTCACATGTTGCCATGTCACAAAGACGCTTTACATACAGAGAAATACAGTATCTCCCAGGCCTGACCCCCCAAAAGCATGCCAGTGGCAACAGTGGCAAGGAAAAACTCCCTTATTTGAAGATATTTGTATTTTTCACGAGTCTGGTATTATGAGCCAGCAGTGCTCCATGAAAAGACCTCAGTGACTTTGAACTGGGTATAAAATGTTTGACGGATGCGTCAGTGACAAAGCCTGCAGAAATTGCTTATGTGTCTTGAAGGAGATGTCAGCCTGGGAAAAAGATAAATAAAGACATGTGAACTATGGGATGACTATCCCTCAAATGCCCCGTCTCCATCTCTAGATTTAAATATTATGCCATTTTACATAACGGCGTGGTGCACATGTTCGTTATATAGTCTGGGTCCAATTCTTCCAAAACGCAGAGCTGATGCAGCAGCAGAATTTGTTAGAAACCTGACCGTATTACATGAATCTAGTGTTCCTTTTCTGGGGGTGGGGCTTGGGGGGATGGGGGTGGGGGGGGTACTCGATTCATGGGATCAATTTGTATCAAACTCAATA
>JAOVYW010028435.1:12491-30166 GCA_025775045.1 Hiodon tergisus
GTTTGTTGAAAACATATATTGCTTTGGTAAACACATACATTGGTTTGTTGAAAACATATATTGCTTTGGTAAACACAACCATATTGCGTAGCTGAACACATCTATAGATTTTGTGGGAAATAATGGTTTACTGGTGATGGATGTATTTTATACTTTAATCGATGTTCAAAAACAGAAAGGTCATTTTAATTAATTTGTGTAATCCTCGGGAATTTGAAAAAAATTTGGCACAATCAAAATCCGGTGTCCAGTTTGTGCCTGGCATAAATCAAATAAACGCTCATCTGTACTTGGACAGTACTGCGCTGAGTGACAACTGGTTCGAGTTGGTAGAGAGTCTATAAGTGACATTAAAATATCAACAGCTACTACACAATATTCCAACACAATTTTATTTTATCTTTTTTGTCTCTCGCTACGACTAGCAGATGTGCCATGGCAAAACTTTGAGCTGGGAGTCACATCACATCACATTACATCACATCACAACGTCACTACCCTTGCCTCATAAGTAGCTGTTTGTCTCTAGAATTTCTCAAAAGGATCATTCAGACTATGGAACATGAATCTCTCAAAGCATTATTTAGCCCTGCTAATTTCCATGACCAAGAAAAGACCCAGTCCACAGGCAGCCAAGACCTCTTCTGAGTTCTGGTTTGTATTCAGAGACTGATTCAATGAGCTTTCTGATTTCTGTGGGCTTCGTGCTCTCTGAACTCGGTTCTGAATAAATACCTGCCAATTAGAGGAGCTGATTACAGCAAAGGAAGCTGCCAACCCCTAATTTCTATTGTTAATAACCAAAAGAAAATATTTATGTCTACAGAATACGGCTGTGCCTTAAACTGTTTTGCTTTCAGCCTCGGCGGCCCATTCAAATGCGCGGTATTTTATTATAATTAGCTGGAAAAATATAATTTGACCAGAGTTATCAAAGTGTGAACTCATTCCTATTATTTCAATTAGCTAACCATCCTTAGTGGTTTGGCCAGGCAATTGTACATTACTACTGTTGTGCTACATTTTGGGAATGCTAAATTGATAAATGGTTTTATAAAATATTACTATAACCTGCTTCCTGAAAACAAGCCAATAAATACACTGCATTTTTTTTCCAAATATTGCGATAAATATTACACGTGTGTTAGTATTATAATCCTTATTATTACTTATAAAACCAATGGGTAGAGAGGGAACAGGTGACCTACCAACAACAAAGGTTATTTGGACTTCGCAATATAATTACGCATCCCCTTTCTGTAAATAGATCGGTAGCTTACATTAAGCCTACCAATTTTAGATCTTATTTAGAGAGTGCGGGGACAATATAATCAACATATTTTACATGTTAGTAGTTGTGAGTAGTTTTTATTTTATTTTTATTATTTTATGTAGGAGGGATTCACGCAAAGGTCGTTAAATCTGTGGGATGAATGGAGTTCCGAACACAACCCTGTAGGTAGTACGTATCATGTATTATGTATTATGTATTATGTATTATGTATTATGTATTATGTATTATGTCAGGTGCATCTTTGTGATAATATTCCAGTTTATTTTAGATCAATTCAGGTTCTTGGATCTTCTATGGAGCAAAACGCTCACATAATTTAAATAGAACATGCATCAGAATATAAAACGCATTTAGTAATAAAGAATATATTGGGGTACCATGTTTATCTCCTTAAAGAGGAAGATGTAAAGGTCAGTTTGCGTTTTCAAATCATTCTCCAAGTCCAATAAAACGACAGAATTACCCTCGCAAGGTCTAAAGGACAGAGCCGGTGCCATTAAATAACTTTAAACAGCTTTAATGGCGGGTTCTGAAATTCCGCTACGCTCTGGTTCCCAGTGAAGTAGAGAGACTGGCTTATATCACACAGACAAGCTTAGAGCTTTTAAGTAAGCTGTAAAAACAATAAATATCCCTAAGTGCCGGAGTGAACCCCGGAATGAAGCAATATTGATTTCAAAACAAATATTCACATGTCAGAAGCATTGTTGGTAATCGTTTCATATCAAATGTTCTCTTAACCGAGGGTGTCTGCTGAGATATTAGGAGCTGCTGCGTTTCAGAAAAGTGAGTCACTCAGGACATATCTTTTCTCGACAGCCGTTCTCTACCACTCAGACAAATCAACGGATAGCCATCACAACGGACTGGCAAAATCCCTTCTGTTACATTAAATAGAAGCACAAACTAGAAGTTAACGAAGTGTGATCGTGCTTTATAATAAACTAAGACTGCTAAGTGTATGTACATATCACGCAGCTAGCAAAAAAATTAAGATGTTTTACGTGAAAATTCGAATGGTTGCCGTAACAGCGGACATGCCCTTCTATTCTTCCCGTACCTTTCTGCCGTCTGCTGACAAACTGCGTCTTTCCATCTGTGCCTTTTACTTTTGTCTAATCAACAATAGCCCACTACTCCTGTATTTGAATTTACAGTGACAGTAATTAAGCTTTTGGCAAGATTTGTAAATACACACACACACACACACACACACACACACACACACACATATATATATATATATAGATGTGTGTGTGTGTGTAAAAAAAAATATATATATATAAATATAAATATATATATAGAAAAATAAAGGAATATTGCTACAATCCATTTTGGGCTGCAGAATGGTTGAAAATCGCTGGGTTAATGAATTGAACCCATGATCAAAACGTTTCAGGTTCTAATTCGGATGGATCGTAGCTCGTTTGGAGCCTGTATTGCTGGAGTTTGCTTGAGTGCCGTGGTTAAATTAAAATTCAGTTTAATGTACAGAATTTCCACCAACTCACGACATCGACCAGGAAGCTAGATCTGAAACTGTGGAGCTGCTCCCAGTTTGAATGCCTCCTCCATCTGAAAGGACCCAATCAGCAAAACACAGATGATGAGGGGTTAAATTACCAATGGGGGGATTAACGGTCCAGAACCAATTGCAACTCAGACCTGTTTCCCCAGACCTGTGTTCTAAGGGTCAAGGGTCCAGGGGGTCAGGGGTTATTAAGGGGCACAGGAACCCCCCCCAACCCCACCCTCGGCCTCCACCAACAGAGGAAATCCTACAATTATATGATTAGGCTGAATGGCTCTGAACACCCCTGGGAATTTAACAGGGACCCTCACCTCACACCCCAACCAGGATGACACTATTGCCTGCAATAAAGGATTTTCCTCATGTTTGTTTCAATCATTCCTTACCTTTAGTTCACAATCATACCCATTCAAAATTAATTCCATTTTTCAAAGTAACAAATTGAAAGCAGTTATTTTTTCCAGTAGTAATATATGGTGCATAGAGTTTTGCATAATGGGGGATTTTTGTACAATTGCAATTAAAAAAAAATTCAAACCCAGTTTAGCATTCTTATTCAACCTCCTATTGGATTTCCAGCGAAAGTCAAATAATTGTGCAACTAAAATAGGTTAAAAGTTAAATTTTTTATTTTATTATCTTGACTTTTAAAGATACATTTTGGATAGCGGAACAACATTGCTACATGTTATGTTGTTTCAGAGATTAACTATCTATAAAATACACAACTCTTCAATCCCATTTCTTAACTTTATCTCTGACATCATACAATTCACAGCTAAGTTTCTTTGCAGATGCTGTAATCCAAAAGCAATCTACACAGTCTACAACATCTGAGCTGTATATTCACTGACACAATTCAGGTTAAGTGCCTTTGCTCAAGGATACGACAGCTGTAGTGGGACTTGAACCTGCAACCTGAACAAGCAACCCTTCAGTTACACGCCTGTCACCTTAACCACTACGCCAGCACGCAGAAGCAGATTAGAAACACCTTTTTCATGGCTATTACTTCAGAAAAAAGTTATTCCATCTGAAGGCTGGCTATATTCTTACAAAGCAGAATTTCATGGTTCACTGTTGTTCTGTTTGAGTCGCCTGTAGGGCCATCTGTAGATAAGTGACTGCATTGCAAGATAAAAACAAAGTCATGGAAAACATATGGCCCTAAATAGCACATAATTCAAAGCCAAACATTATGTACAGGGACAGCTGACCTTGCTGAATCAGGACCCCTTAAAGGCATCACAATCTTTATGAGGGGACATTACAGAAAATCTTCTGGTACTGAAATGTTTTCCACTCCTCTGTGGGTCATTTTAACTTTCTGTCCCTCTCACCCTACACTCCAGTTCAGCTTTTCCAGGGCTGCAGTGCCCTACTTTTTGATTGTATTGTTTTGTTATTTTGTTATTTTTTTTAAGCGTGTGGGACATTCCTGCTTCTAGTGAACCTTGGGCCGAATTGCAAACATCTGTCCGCTCCCGTTTGACTGTGCAGCGGCCGTCTCCCACGGGATCCGCCGTTTATTTATTTAAATGAAATGATTGCACCAGGAGAGCCTCTTTCAGACGTCACTTCTCATTTTCTCCGGGGTCCTGAGGGTAGCTTGTTCGCTCGCTCGCCTCACACACATGAGGCACGGGAGGGAAACGGCGATACCGTTGAAGAGGCCGTGAAAAGAGAAATGTGACATACATGCGCAAAGAAGCCGCGCTGCGTGGAACACGCAACCGGTGGCCGCCCCGGGGTTCTTACGCTCACAGCGAGCCTCCCGGCGACGGGATACCGCGGCAGTTAGCGTCAATTACCGTTACCGGTGCCCAAATTTGACTGGAGGCGCCGAAGTCAGGGGGTTCGAAGCCCTCGCCATTCTGAGTTTATTTATTCACTTATTTTATGTCGATGCATGTCTGTGGCACTGGACTGACATCGTCAGGAGAAGTTTGCAGAAGGCCAACTCACAATTTAACAGGTCAATAAAAGTCTTATACTGTAAGTCTTGCCAGATGGAGATGCCGGGACTGGTGGAGAGTGTAAACGAATGCAAGGAGTTATCTTGTAATTGTACCACTGTTCAGCAATTCACGAAGCACGGTCTCAGATACTCAGAATTGCAGTCTCGTCCAACTCAGGGGACCGTGTGAACACAAGGTGAAGCTTTTAAAATGTGCATATTTTCAGGTTGAGAAACACATTTGCCTGGTGGGGAAAAAAAAGAAGTTACTTTTGAAATCATCCATATTCCAAAAAGATTCTTCATAATTGAAGAAATATAACGGGGGCACATTCCAGAGTTTAAAGGACTATGATGAAAGGCAAAACTATATTGCATGCAAGTGTTTTCTTAGCACAGAATCTTGATGATCTCCCTCTGAATAAAGCTTGTGTAGAAGGGTTCAGGGAAAAGCGAACTAATAGTGATGTAAAACAGTATTTCAAGGTTTGGACATTTGCTTTACTGTAAGCATCATATAACTGAAACTGAAACATAGCCTGAAGGATGAAGCAATACAAAAAAAAAAAAAGTTGCTTCATGTTATTTGTGTCATAAATTATTAATAACAGTATGAGATTTTGCTCTTCAAAATAATGACATGGTTTGGTTTTTTGTATTAATTAAGTAATAAATGTATTGTAACCTTGGCTTCCTTTACATATAACAAATTACTCATTCGGCACATTATAGTAAATTCATGTATCTGACTACCTCTTTAATGTGTGACAAATGGGTATAAATAATGACGGCCATACTATTAATAATGCCTTGTTCCTTCAGCCCCACTTAGGGTAGAATATTTATTGGTTTCACATCAAAGTCAAGGGCTGAACATTTTGAAATAAGGACAGGGTGTGAGTATCAGAGTTCTCAGCCACTTCACAAACGTTTGTAAAAAAACCTGATTGATATGTTTCCTTTAATCTCTCTCTTTTTTTTTTTCATGTAATTTTATCCACATCTCTCGTGAAAGCACTACCATTCCTCTTGTTTGTGTCAGGGACCCTGAGAAGGAAAATATGGAATGGTGATCGTGTCATTACCTCCGATACTCGGGGGGGAGATGAATGCGTGATTATGTGAGGTGGCGTTGGATTATGAAGAAGAAAATAAAGGGGAATATTTTTTTTTAATAAACAGAGATGGACACTAATCAAACAGGAACACATCAACACACTGAATTCAACAGTAAAGCACAGGAACTGCTCTGTGGCCAAAAAAGGATTATTTGCATTAGAGGTCGACGGACCGGATTAAATGAACTGATCTCTCTTTCTGGGTATCGGTGTGGCAGAATCATCTTGGGTACGTGCATACGCATGTGTCTCGCGGCGCTAAGCTTTACCCAGCTTCCAGAGAGATTGACGGAGTGAGGCTTTTTTAACCCGGAAGCGTTAGCTTCCAAGGCACCTTGATCAGCAAAGCCAAACTTGCTGACCTTTCCCGGGGAACTCTGAAGTACCGGATACACCCTGAGTACAGTGTGTGGGTTCAGGAATGACACACTGGGGCTCCAGAGTTGGACTTTGGAGTCGGGCTTTCATTGGTTAATTCGGATTATTGGAGCATATCTTACACATTTACAGACACAAGGGGGAACCTTTTTTGGGGCCATGTGCTTTGGTTAAAGTTGAAATTCTACCCATCGGCTTACCCCTGCAATCACCTTGCTTGACTGGAGCTGTGTGTTACATTGGAGATGTCCAAAGCTTTCTATTTAAATTTACATTCATTCACTTAACACTTTAATTCAATGTTACTTTTTGCCAAAATAGCGACGTATATTTGCCAGACAACACGTCAAATGGTAACGGCACATCACCAATACAGGTATGTATCTGGATATTTGAGTTTGAGTTGTTGGACAGCGGTCAAGGCAGAGCAGCTGCACGCAAACCCTGATTCCCAAAAGAGAGTTGAGCACGGCTATCCGCGAAAGAAGTACAAACAAAGGCGTTTCTGGTTTTATATCCAATTAAAAAAATTTAGAAAAACAGGCTGCTCGCTTTTCTTTTTTACATTTAAATATATACGTCTGATCTTTACTGCACTGATGTCTGCTAAACGTTGTTTTTCTTTTTATATACAATACGATACTATATGAGATGACATAGAAAACGCTTGCCAAACGGGTTGATTTGGTACCATCCCACATCTCTTCATTCTATTAAACTTAGTGAAATCAGTTTGGAAGCCTGACATTCCTGTTCTTGGTTTAAAGTGCCAATGTTTGAAGAACTGATCAAGAACAACTTGTTACTGGTATTTAAAATATGTTTGAATGTGCTTCAAAAGTCGCTCAAAGTCGAACTACTCAGAACAAAAACAGCAGGAGTAAGTCTAGTGTTTTCTCGTTCACCCCGGTTCTGGCTTAAAACCGTTCACCTCGGTCTTCTTTCACCTCCTCTGAAAAGTCCTTCAGATAGCATTCCTGAGATTTCCACCAAACTAATGATGCTCGGTCGTGAAGCATTTCCGTTCCTCCGTCAACTCTCTTTCTTTTCTACTCATTGTCCTTTTTACCCCTCGGACGGAAAATATTCAATCTGACCTGCGTGGCGGCACAGTTATTTCTGCCCTTGTCTGTTCTGCTGAAACAAGACACGGCCGTTCTCTGCTTTAACAGTGCGTACGGGGTTCTAAAGGGAACAATCTCCAAATTAAAACAAATATATAATGCACCCATGTTTTACACCTCCACAAAAAAGAAAAAACTCAAGTGAACTGAAGTTGCAAGTGAACAAATACTTCAGATTTATTTATTATGAATCATTCGCTGCTAATTAAAGGGCTAACGAGTTTATGAAAATGCTGTGTAGCCTGTACTGCGGTTATGAGAATATTTATGAGCAAAGGTCCCCAGATTTTACAGCTCCTTCTGCACCCTCAGAGAACTCAAATTGTTTCTTCCTCCAAAGAAGGATTTATCACAGTGGCAATACATTTCCGAGCCACCCAGTGTTTCAGAAGAAGAAACATGACCAGAGATGTTTTGAAAATGTCTCCCAGGCGATCGGTGGACGGATGTTCCTGGTTAAATAAAGCAGCGTGCTCCCATGAATTCCCCGCCACCCATCTGATGGAAGGCCGCAGAGGCAAAAACGTAAACCATGCGGCTTCTTGAGCCCACTGAAGCAGAAAAAAGGTAGAGCCCGAACTAGATCGGGTTACACGTAAACCCCATACGCCATCAACACAAGATGAACCGAAAGCCTCCAGCATGACAAATCACTCACTCTGTGTCTTTGGACCCGCTCTCAAGCCGCTCAGAATGAGTCACAGTCCGGTCAGAGACCGCAGAGAGCAGTGTCAAACCCAGGACCGCTTACATAAAAAAACAAGGCCTTGTACATCGTTTCTCCTCAGCGTCTGACATCGCCTTCCATTGGGACCGAACGAGAGGAGAACGAGAGGAGAACGAGAGGAGAACGAGTGGAGAACAAGAGGAGAACGAGAGCTACTGGAGCCTCGCTTCCAGGCCTGCGTCGCAAAGGCGGCGCTGACGCAGTTCCTCTGCCGAGGCAGGCGCTACACCCCTGTGTGTGTCAGCCACTGGCTTATTTTATTTCACTCACGTGAAAGTACTGGATTACAGCTACAAGACTGTAAAGTGCCTTTTATGCAACGCAGAGATTTATGTGAGTTTCTCTGTTGGTGTGGCTGCGTGTGTACATATAAAGGTAAAGGCACAGCCTTTATAAGCTATAAAAGTCCAATGTATAAAATGCCCTGATACCATGCTGGTAGCAGACCATCAAACTTGTTTGCCAGCAGTAGTGAGGCAATGTAATAATAATTTTAAAAAAACATCTGATGTAGTGTACACAAACGGCCAACTTTATAATCAATGTAAGAAATAAACTGGGGCGTACATGCGGTACTGGATTTACTTCAATGCCCCCCTGTGGAACCAGCTGGAGGCAGTGATGGGTAATCCAATGCAGGATGACTACGCTCTCCCTCTCATCCTGCGCAGCGGTCTTGAGAAAGCTATACAAACCGACCCCCCCTCGACTCAATGCCCAGCTGTGTAAATGGGACGGTAAAATCAGAAACCCTGAAACGTAGGTTTTAGTGTCGGGCTCGGAAAATAAATAAAGCCGTGTAAGGCACCCTAGCTACATGGCGTGAGCCTAGCCAGGCCACCATTAGCTGTTTGCATGGAACTCCAGAGGCTGTCCGTCAGTGGACAGCCGGCTAATCGCGGACTGCCTGGAAAGCGTTGGACAAGAAACGGTGAAGGTCCGGCTCCGCCCTCGACCCACGCAGGACAGGCGAGCCTCTCTCAGGGTTTAGGAACCGGTTCACAAGGGACGCCTGCAAGAAGGAGACAGATGGAACGGGAGAGAGGAAAGGAAGAGGGTGACCACTCTGAGTGTTGTGTAATGACTTAATTACACCAGATCCCTTAGTGAAGTGAAGTGAATCAGCAGGACATCAGCAGAATGGTGAACAGATGATGCCCCAGAAAACCCACAGAGAGCCCCCACTGTCCGCCTAGCTAAACTGTATGCTCTCCCTTCTGCACAGATTTTTTTGGGGGCATTTTCAAAGACTCGCATAGCCGAGAGGCCCTGTACATGTGGAACGAATTTCCCCTCAAAAGTTTTTCATTTCTTGTTTTTTTTTGGGTCTTATTCTCAGCGCTCAGCTGCAGAATACAAAGTAGATTATAACAACAACAGAAGTCGACATATAAACAAAACAAATAAATCCAGTAGAAAACAATTTCAAAATAACACTAGACATAAAAACTTGTCGACTAAGGTCACATTTTGAAATGTTTGTTTTGGATGCCGGTGTTTGCTTCATGGGCCATAATTAGGTACTTAAAAGTGTTTAATTACAGCTTTGTTCTCAAAACGTTATCTTCGGATTAGGCAAAGAAAATCATTTGCGTCCAAAAAGAAAAAGAAAAGTGGTTTTAAACGTACTAGCTGGTTCTACTGCTGCAAAAAAGGATATCTGGCAAACTCCAGGTACTGGAGACTGGTTGGCAGTGGAGTGCAATGCCATGGAAAAGTAAAGGGGTTAACGCGTTAACCTGTTTATAAATCTGTGTAAGCTCTAATGTTGCCCTCTGCCCAGCTCTGTGCATGCGAGGGTCCCCAGGGAGCTGTAAATCAGGCCCTCAGAGGTCTCCTCAAAGGCGACCTGGGGGAAGCCCGCAGCCTTGTCCCAGGACCCTCCAGAACTGGGCTCCTGATTCCTGGCAGGAAGGGACTGCTTGTTTGCCCTGATAATTAACACCACAACGTGGAGCTGAGCCGGTTAAGGTGAGTAGAGGTCAAAAGCCAAGGCCCAGAAGAGAATAGAAGGTAGCTCAAAGAGAGACTTGGAAAAAAAAATATATATAGGCTAATCACAACCCCCTTATTCTCGGCCACAATAAACAGGATATTTATTTGTTTATTTTTTGAACACCCTAAAAAGAGAAAGAGAAAGGAGATTCCCATCGGGGACAATTACATTTTATGATCAATGCATGAAATACATCTTCTGCCCCGTTCTTCGTTCATTTCTTCTCTTCTATAAAGGGGGATTTATGTACCACTCTAGTGGCTGGACCCTGTGATTGCTGGGACTCAGGCCCAGGTTGTACGGATAAATGAAGCATCAAAGCCAAATTGACTGAATGGTTTTCCCGGCTGTCATGGTACGGGGGGGGCTGGGGGGGATGAACAGACCAGCTTCAAATTCTTCAAACATATTTTTAATGAGGATCTCAATGATACAGCAATGATCGTCTGAGACAAGACGTCTTTGACGTAAGTTGACCTTTTTCATTGTGTATGAAATTTGAGGAAGACGTTTTATGAAGACGACGTTGATCTTTTGTGATGCAGAATAGTCTCAGGCCCCCAGTCACTGTACAAACTTGCCCATCGCGGATGGGATGACCCCTGGATCCGAGCACTTGGAGCCTGACGCCGGCCCACAGGAGCTGGAGTTCTGCTGTCAGTCTGTGGGGAGAGGACAGATGAGGGCATGATTCTACTCCGCTCACTCAACAAACATCAGCCCAGGTTTCAGATGCTCCTTTGGTGTAGAATATGAGCTTCTCTCTCTGGCAGCGGTACCCAGTCGACGGGCTTCTGCATCGTGAGGGTCCTTTTACGAGGGAATTCTACCGAATAGCACTCGTCCTGCCACTGTTGTCTGGCCAGTTAGTGGATGAAGGCTCATTGTCCATTTTTTTTTGCTTTATTTTTTCCAGCTGTGAAATAGACAATGCCTGATCAGTGCCTGTGTGCGTGGGTGGGGGGGGATTCTCCTCTGAAAAGAGAACGTGTAATCAGAGCCGGGCCATTTTCTCCCCCCCCCCCCCCCCCGGTGTTTCTGCCTCAGCTGCAGACGGTGGGAACCGTGAGCCGTTGGCCCGCCCTGCCCTAACTACAACAGCTGTAATATCTGCAGTAAACAGTTGCGGTTGTTCACCCACCAGAAGACAGTGCGTCTTTGAAAGTCACAAGGGAAGATCATTTTCTGTTTTCATTAACTTTTTTTTGTTGTTGTTGTTGTTTGTTTTATTTTTTTTCCATCGGATTGTTTACCGTAGCTTAAGATGAGGCATGTGGTACAGGCGACGAAACTTTGTAAGGGTCTCCTGATTTGATTTTGGAAAACGTCAAGTAGGATAGGACACACAAGATCTGTTTGTCTTTGTGTTTATTTGCTCAAGCTTTATGGCTTTTGTTCCAAGGGCTGTTTGGACCAAATTTCCAAACATTTTATTGATGTGAAAAATCAAATAAAGATCGGCTTTTGTTCTTTTTTGAAAATGAACAGGATGCCTTTTACTATTCTTATGCGTCATCTTTTAAGTTATTTATTTATTTGATTTTTTTGAAACATTCCACGGTTAGTTTCTTTATCCCCTCGTTTGGATGATACTGTCTGTGAATGTTCCTCATGTTTAATATCAAATTATTAGAACACCGGGCAATTAGTCATCCACATTTCAGCTTCCAGAGCAAGCTTTTCCCCCCCAAGTGGTCACAAAATACCAGAATGTGATTTAGAGATGCCATTAATTGATAAGTGCACTAGAAGAGGAAAACAGACTAAATAAAGAGAGCGAGGGAGAACAAATAAACAGGCCGCGGTTTGAGAGTTTGAGCCTATTAAGTAACTGATTTATTTCAGGCAGAGCAGACAGCCTGCGCGCCGCGCTGTGTAGAGAGGAGCCAGAAGGATTTGTTTTCCCTCGCGTTAAGGCCTGGCAGGGAGCGGATAGATGCGTTCGGGACTCTTGTCATGCACGTGGTGCGTATGGGCCGGCGACACAATTAGCCCCCGATTGTAAACAATGATAACGTGCCCCTTCCTCCAGCCTGGCAGGTCCCGGGACCCTTCTTTTAGCACGGTTTTTAGTCTGCATCGGGGGGGGGGGGGGGGTCTTGCACTGCTCCATTCATACCGTGTTTGTCTTCTGGGTCGGTCCGGGGGGCCCTGGGCAGGTCGGCTTGTTTGCGAGTGTTGTTGGATGTCGAAAGGTTCCCTAAGCAACAGGCCGGAGTCAGAAAGTCAGGATCTAAACAGCAATCAGGCCTCTTCCCGAGCACTTTCACCGGCCACTCCAGAGCCAGACGCACCACTGTAAACACTGTCTGTTTTACCCCCCTGTCCCCTGTCCCCTGCGCCTAGGCGTTGATATCTTTACAGGGGTTACCAGTGGCCACTCATGTTCCTTCTATCGGAGGAGAGAGACCATGCAGGTACGCTGCTTGAGATGACTGATTACAGGCGGTCGCCAGGGCTGGAGGGTAGAGATGAAATTGATGTTCCAACGCAGGGGAGTTCATATATTAACCTAGAGGTCACACAAAAAATGTACCAAAGTCTTTGTCTTTTTTTGTGCTTTCATCAAGTACAAAATAGCCATAACTCTGCTCATAATTGATCATTTAGAATGACATGGAGAACGGCACAGAGGCCCTTTCCAGGTAATCCTAAATCACTCCGGTCCGGTCTCTGTCGCAGATATTGCTGCGTGCGGAGGAGGGCGCACAAATGATAAGCGACAGGATAACGGAAAGGGATGGCCAGCAACTGTTTTCCATTAACCCTGTTGTCTTAACCTTCCTTTGGAGAAAGAAAAGCTAAATAAGAGGAGATTAACTGGATGAAATGTAATCCGTCCTCAAGCACCACCGTTGCCTCGGGTTTTGTGAGTGACGCATCCTCGTGACTCATTCGGGTAAAGAAACACACACCGGGGGGGCTGGTCTCCTCATCCAGGGCACGGCCCGTTCACTTGAGCACTCGCGTCGCCCCGACATTTATCATTTTCCACATTGTAGAAAACCAGGTAAGGCTACTAGAGACATTAATGTATTATGTGTTAGACCGGCGTGGAATGGGACGTCGTCACAGAGCAATTAAGCGTGATTGCCGCCCGAAGGGTAGCTCCATAACGACCCGCGACCCTCCCGAGGGGTGCGATTTTGTTTACAGGATGGTGGTGGAGGTGGGATCATTGCAGCTCAGCACCTCCTCTCGCTCTCGCCGCGAGGTGTTTCTCTCGTCGCTCAGCGCGCCTCGACCGTGGGAGGGCTGGCACGGGCTTGCGCGGAGCCTCAGGGGTGCGGCCGTAAAGCAGAGGGGGATCTCGGCCTCTGGCCCGGCGGTGGAGCTGTTTTTCCGACTAGGCCTTTCAGCACGGACGCAGGTTGTGATTTAGATCGAAACGTCTGAGGCAGTCCTCTCCTGCGTTCCCCGACCCCGCCAGAGACAAGACGTAACGGTGCAATGCATCTTTAATGGGCCATTGTGCCTTCTACTTTCAATCGGAGAGAGGGGGAAGAAGAGGATGTCCCTTAGCTGGACATTAATATCCAGAAAAATAGATGACTTCTTAGGCCGCTCGCATTGATTTTAAACGATCCCCGCAGACGGTCAAAACGATAACAAGTGAAGTACTCCTGTTGCTTCCCAGAGCCAAGATGGATAGGTGAGGATGTGCGATTGCCAGGTTGTTTTTTCAAATTCATGTTTTCCTTCAAATGATTGCAAATTAGGGAACGCTGATTGTGATATATCGCACACAACACATATTGTTACACTTAAACCCAGAATGATTCCAGTGATGTATGGCATCCTTTATGATACAGTAATTTAGAAAATGAAGCTGCCTCTGGAATTCATCATGGGATTATCATGGCCTGTTAATCAGGGCAGCTTACACCAGATCCTAACTCAAGTCTTTACGAGTTCAGTTTGGGAATCTTCAGAGGTTCCTTCTCTGTGAGCTAGGCAGTGTGGATAAAAACTAGGAAATCTCACCGTTTGCAAGGTATACTTGAGGGTAAAATCACACGGATATGCTGTTGTATGCAGTAACTTAATAACTAGTCCTTCTCCCTGTTGTACTTACCCACACACACACACACAATACACTAGCCTGAAGAAACTGAACCGAGGCTTAGGAGACTCCTACTAAATTAATGGAGCCAACACGTTTATTAGCGACCAATTGTAATTCAGCAAACGACGATCATTTACCCTTGGTTTCCAAGTCCGCTTGTGAGACATGTTTGTGTTGAAAAGGGTCACTTTTAAGTTTTGACTGTCTGGTTTTTGGGCTAGTTTTAAGACTCTGTCTGCTCGTTGGAACTTATTTTAACGTAGATGCATCCTTAGAGGAACAGAGGTATCATAATCCAATCAAACAACTCCAACAAGTGGTGAGTATTCTTCCGCAATGCCTCAGCCCATGGATAATTTACCACCGTTCCGGCAACAGTCCTAGCGAGAAAACCACGCCTCAGCAGCAATGTATCAGTTAGCCAATACTTCAGTTTCAGTGCTGTGAAGTGTGATGTCGTAAGATTGCCGTACTGTTGCCGTCGGAATGGTGGAAGTGAGCCTGAAAGTAGAACAGAAAACAGTGACCGGGGAAAGAGAAAAGGTCAGAGGTAAAGCGACGTTTAGTTTCATTATTGATCATTTTTTTAAGAATTTGGTTCGTTTTTCTCCGGATTGATCTTATTTTGGCTCTTGGTACAGTTGCCAACAGTGCACTCTGGTACCAGGCTTCTATGAGCAGTCTTGTGTTTGTAAAAGGGATGCCGGTCTTCAAAGAGAGGGGGGTCGTTCATCCCCTTCAATTATCCATTATCAAAAGTTAATCCATTCAGACTTACCGCAGGGGGTTTTTCTACACTACTGAACTCGCTTAATATCTGTTTTTTCAACGTCTGCGCTGGCCGCCATGATTTTTTTCTTGCGTTAAACGTTTAACGATTACGTCGCTGCGGTGGAATGTGAAAGCAAACTGAGACTTGTTCACTCCTCACTTGTGGTGTTGAAAAGTATTTAATATGAATCAATCAATTTGGACACTAATCTCAGTATACCATTACCAATGGCGCAAGCACGTTATAACACTGCATTGACGGGAGTCCTCTTAAAAAGCTTACTCGTTCTTCAAAAACTTGCTTTCGTGAAACACAATCAGACACGTGTGCGTTTGTTGGTTAATAATCAAGCCGCAAATATGCTGGAAATTATAAGAGAAATTCAACAACAATGGAAAGGGGCTACCACCAAAAGACCCCTCCGTCCAAGAAGGCGTCCAGAGAATTCAGTGGCTTTCATTTGTATGGCAGACAGTGAAAGAAAACAATAAAGAGAGTGTCAGAAAACATCAGAGGGTTTCAGATGTTTACATTGCATAAAGTCCTGAAATCAATCCTCAGAATGTGAGGTCGTGAGATGGCCGGGTTTCCATTACTTTAATGTTCCCATTCCGAAGCCCCTGAGCGGCGCTCTGCCGGCCTAGGTAGGGTAAATAAGTTTTTATGGAACTCCTTTTGTGTAATTTACTGGCAGGTGGGGGGAAGACACAATGTGCCCTTGACACCGGATGGCGGTGGGTTCAAGTCCCAGACGGGGCACTAAGGTGGCGTAAGTAAGCCACCCTTCTTTTTTTAAAAAGTGGTTAAAGTATATTTAGCGTATGTAGGCTAAATATAAAATATCAGTGGACTGGGTGTGGACTGACACAGGTCTGGGTTTTTTGCTGGGTGTATGCTAGTGACTGGAAACAAAATCTGGGTTTAGAAGCTGAAGCAGAAAAGAACCAGGTGTAAGATAGAACGCTGGACTCTACCGGTCATGACCGGGACTCGACAAGCTAAGTAAGCTGAACATGCCGTATAAAAAAATTAAATTAAATAATCACAAAACACTTCCGGAGCAGAGGGCATGGGTGTCTTTGGAGAAGAGTGTTGCCATCCTTCATACTCCACCACAGTTCCGCACGATTAAAACTCTCAGAACTCGCTGTGAATTCACTCGTTCAAAGATAAGACAGCTTTTCTTCGCGGGCCTCTGGAGGCAGTGTCATGCCTGCTTGTGAACCATTACACGGTACATTTGGAAGCCATTCACAGTTAATTGCTGGAGGTTTGCGAGCCTGTGTGTGGAAAGGGCACATTAAAAAGAGATACTAATTAAAGAGACATTATGAGTGCAACCAGAAGCCAGAAATGTCTTGGAAATAAATAAAAAAAGAGAAAAGCCTGGCATGCGTGCTTCAACAATGTTGTAGGAAGCTCCTGTACATAAATATTGCGTATAATACATTTCAGAGTGCTCTGCCAGGTTGTGCTTTAGAATATATTCAAACGAGTAATTGTTTAGCTAAGAAGCTGTTACTTTTCGTCTGGATGTGGCTGGCAGTGGGGAGAGGAGGGCTGACGTAGAGTTTGAGTTTGCCAGTACCTGGGCTCACGAGGGCTGGGCGACCAGGGGAGGAAATGGAAACCACATCTGAGGATTTTACCGGACAAGGGGCCCTTGTTTCGATCAACATCAGACTCCCCTTTTTGAATCTCTTACGGTGGATGGTCTGTGGACAGGTGGCTGTCCACAGGAGACGGCTGTCTGATCGGGTGCTAATTAGATCGCGGCTTGAGGCGGGGTTTGGAGTCGGGTTGGCGTTGGCCAAAGGTGATTGACTAGTTCTAGCGATCTGGCAAAATTGGGAAGGATACAGTTAAACTAAATTATCGTTTCAGCATCATAGAAACACAACCGGTTCTGAAACATTTTTTACCTTTTTACCAAAAAGAATAATATTTTTTGTATTATTTTTATTACTGATGGTGAAAAGATGACACAAAATAAAATTAAAACTCCTAAAAAATGGTGTCACTATCATTTCGTCATTGGTTTAATAACAAGGTAATACAGATTGAATTGCAGTGTTATTATTTTGTGGACACCTTTAACCAACAACACACAAAGTTACCAATTCCATAGACTGCAGTGGGGAAAACACTGGCCTTTATCTAACTATTACATAATAAAAAGGGGTTACTGTGCGTATCATATATACTGCTGTAATGCAAACACAGCTGCTGGAACGAGGAGACTGTAGTGTGCTGCCTTTCCTCTCCTAAACACAAGCACCGTTTCATTCCCATTTCACTGCCTGCTTCCCGGCAACGCCTTTTCTTATATAAATACAAGCGTGTACTTTTGCTGTGAGTACAGGAAAACGTCGAGTTTTTTTTCAAGGCACTTTCTGTGCGCTGCTGTCCGTAACTTATTCCCCGTTGTCCAGAACACATGTTGTCCGTAACACATTCCTGCTGTCCGTAACTTATTCCCCGTTGTCCATAACACATGTTGTCCGTAACACATTCCTGCTGTCCGTAACTTATTCCCCGTTGTCCAGAACACATGTTGTCCGTAACACATTCCTGCTGTCCGTAACTCATTCCCGTTGTCCAGAACACATGTTGTCCGTAACACATTCCTGCTGTCCGTAACTTATTCCCCGTTGTCCAGAACACATTCATGTTCTCCGTAACACATTCCTGCTGTCCGTAACTTATTCCCCG